>CANHQG010000812.1:0-15172 GCA_947462335.1 Harmothoe impar
CCTGAGCATCATGCAAAATGCGGGGGGCCAATGTTATTCATAACCACTATTTATGTAGGTCAGTAGGTTATGGTTGAGAATGTGTAGGGGATGCGGGGGACCATGATGTAGGTCAGTAAGTCATGGTTGAGATTGTGTAGGGATGCGGGGTACCAAAGTAAAGCCTTCCTCCCCAGCATACAGTGCAAGGGGCATCAACAAGCATGTGAGGAGACAATGCCAGGGACTAGAAAAGACCCACTGCATCAACAATCGATTAGGAGACGATGCAGGGGAATATAAAAGACCCATTGCTTTCTTCCTTGCAAAACTGCAGAGAGATCCAGAAAAGAAACAACAATGTAACAGATCACCATCTTGTTTGCACAGAGCCATGCTGACAGACATATATTCCTGGCTGGACTGTGGAAAAGATTTAGCTAAAAAGTACAGCCTCACCAGAATGCTTCCATTATTCATGGAAGTTATCCTCAAGGCTAACTTTGCCTAGAACAGTGTAGCTATTCAAGGTCCCGCCGACCTGACATGCTGAGACACCTCAAGGTGCATCATACCCCTGACAAACGCATCTTGTTTCGAAAGTGGAGAGATTCAGCACTTACTAAAGAACCACAAGCCCTCAACTTAAATCTTAATCTTAATCTTAATCTAATCAACATTTCAAAGCCCAGAGAGAGACAACATCAGTAAAGTTGTAATGGATACGGCAATCATCACTAAAAGAGAACCTCAAGTATATCCATTGCACCACCTGGACCAGCCATCTCCCAACATGAGCACCAATAAGGAGGTGGTGTCTGGACAAAAAGAGAGCCACCCCCCAAAAAGACTTATGTCATCAAAGAATGAAATGTATATGAAGAAGGGGACATTCTGACTCACAGGACCATAGGTAATGGAAACAATGAGAGGCTATAGTTAGCTGGTTAGGTTGGTCAGATCAATATAACACATGGGTACCTGTCCTTGACTTCAAAGTTTAACAGCAAAGCCCATGTCAAAAGAGCACTCCCAAAATTCTACATGAGGCAACAATCATCAATGAAGAAGAAGCTCCAGTAACCCTCTCAAAACTCCAAAGTAAGTCCACAACCAGTAAGAATGGTAATCAGGAAATAACATCCATCTACAGAGGAAAGAAGAGCTACGATCAAAAATTAAAGCCATCAGTGAGACATATCAGTGTGACATGGAGGGCATTATGGAACAAGAAGCTATAAACTCCTACATAACAAATGTTGATAGCAGCTTTTAGTTGATATATTAAAGAGCTGTTTTCATTTTTAGATGTACAAAAGTGTCTCAATCCTGTAACATCTAGTATGCAGGATGAATGTCAGTTTATTGGAAACTCTGAAATATCAAAGTAATATGTAATCCTAATTGATTTAACAAACACCCTGACATGTGAATGATGTTTTCTCTGCTTTCTATTGATAAAAATCATCTATATAGCAGTTTGCCATCTTCCTTAACTGATGGATATTCAAACCTGGTTAAAGATCAATAATGTCTGAGCACTAATGTGTCAGATTACACATTATAATTAATCATGCTCTGATATAATAATCAACATCCCAATAAAAGTTATGAAATGTATTGTAGTGGTAAAAAAGTGACAAAATCTATCTAACGATAATGAAGCCATCATTTTTTCTAGAATCTTTATTCCTGAGCCATAGGCACGTAATCAAACCACACATCCATCTTCCTCCACCAAGTTATGAGTTATAACATAGTAACGTACAAATATAATCATTGCAATATTTGAATCTGGACTCTTATAGTATACGTCTACCTGTAGCAGCCCTCCCACAAACAATTTGTCACCTGTGAGCTCATGTGTCAATGGGCATGAGCCAAAGCTGGTAGACCAATCAGCAATGCTCTTAACATCTCCACTCCTCTGTGAAATGCCATTTCCACCCAGCAACAATGAAAAACCACATGCGGTCATTCAAACTTCAGCTGCGCATACTGACGGGTTAACCACCTGTTTTTAAACTAATCACCAACAGACAATGTCAAGCATGGCATATGTTTGTCATGTCTGTGATCTCCCATGCCCGTCCTTAGTGGCCATAAGGGAACATTACACAAAGGTACATGACATGGAAGATGATAGTGCATTTGTCTGCAGCAAGTGCTACCGAGAATACAAGTCTAAGGCTGCACTAAGGCGTCACTTCAGAAACAAACGCAAGCCATCTACTAAAGCTTTTAAAGACGTTGCCTCCAGCTGTGTCCGAGACATAGTCAAATCGAAAGGTGGTTCAAAAAATAAGAAGGGACTCAAAGTTACAAGTGTTAATGGCAAGACTATCTCATTTGATACCATTTCCTGTGATGACTATGCCCTACTGGGTTTGGACTGCAACACCCCTAGCCTCACGCCGGCTGGGTCTGCCACAGGACTCTACCTCGCTGAAGCTAAGCTGGCTAACAGCAATATCAGTGGAGCCGCCCAAATTTTCAGCACAGAAGTAGATGCTGACCAGATCCTCTTCGGTTATTCTAGTCCACCATGCCTACAACTAAGTGACAAACAGATTGATGACTACTTTAGGACCAACTTAGGACCATGCACCTTCAGTCCTAACAGGGAATCACCTTTATCAACGCCTGTTATCAATGCACCATTGGATCCCACTAGTATTAGTGTGCCACGTGAGCCAACTATCAGTTTGAACACCATGGATGTTGAAACTGAAACACTATCCCCAGAGGCTACAGACAATGACTGGTCAACATCTACCTATACAACCACCTCTTCTCCAGTCCTCGATCATCACCACCTTTCCACCTTCAGGATTTGTGTGCCTATAAAACCTGCTCAGGTTGGAACAAAACCTGCTCCTTCCATCCCAGTTGGATACTCAGTGCCAGCAGACATTTTACAAAGTTTTTACATATTACTTAATTCATATGACACTGACCAGGCTAAAGACTTTTCAAATTTACACCACAATTAATCATGAATTAACTCATCAGTGTATCAAGTGGACAAATAAAGATTGAAACTTTGTATCACGGATCTGTTTAGTTTTCTGGTAATTCACATGAATCCGTACATATAAAGTTTAACCAATGATGAAGTATTTTATTCATGTCTAATATAAATATTACTAATGTCTATATAAACTCAATTTCAACTCATATGACACAGTACTCCTACTGATGGTTTCCATATGAGGCACCCATGTTCTATATTTGAGCTAAGTATGCGAGCCCATGTCAGTTTTGTATACCATTTGCCCAATATTCCAATTCAATGATATGTAAATAAAAAGTTTGAAATAAACATGTATAAAACTCCAGTCAAGCTCAAATGAATCAAATGATACTTTATTATTCTTTTATTCATCAGGGTTTAAAAAAGAATATGGTCATACTTCTAAAGGCATGGGTGTTAGAAAAATATAGGATAAGATGATATGTACCTTGAATCATTTAACTCTCTTAAAGTGAGTATATCCGATGTGTGGGACAAAAGAAAAAAAATGTCCCTAACAATGAGTCAGGATGTTCCTAGATATCATACTTTACTTCCTATCTACTCAATTCCTCCTCATTCCCACCGTTATTGCCCAAATTTGATTTTATTTCCTAAAATATGGTAATTTTCGATTAAAATCGTGCATGGTTTTAATGCCCCATGGTAAAATCACTAGTAAAGACCATGGTTGGACCCCATAAGACCCACTTTCTGAGCTGCTACTGTCCATGGATACCATTTTAATGTACTCCAACACATAAATAATACACTTTTACAGTATTTGGAACATATTTATGTAGGATTTAGTACTTGGCAAAAATTTGATATACCCACTTTTAGCTTAATTTAAAACAATAAAATGTATATCAACAATTATTTTCCCTTATTACGCCATAGCTCTTATCATTTTCCAGTTTAGATCTATAGCTGCTTTTCTTTTTTCCTTTTCTCTGGACATGTAAAGATGAATTAGCTACATAAAGATTTGTTGGATTCTTGATAATTAAATATTCTGTCCTGTGAAGATTAAAAGCCCCTTTACTGCAGTAATGATTGGTGACTTAACCTGACACAATGCTAGCCTAAGGTACGTGTTCAGTTGGCAACCAAAGTTGGCAAGCAGCTGAATATGTAATGATGTGCCTCTTTGAAGCATGTTCAAACAGATCCAAACCTTTTTTTCCCTTTGAATACTGTACCACATGGTGACATCATCACATATCACATACAATTTTTCCTGTAAATAATACCTGATCAAATGTAATGCTCCATCCAGTGAAACTTTATTAGAAATATCTGCTATGCGTCAAAAGGCAAAGGGATAGATCCGTAATGCCCTGAGGGGACTCATTTGATATTTAGGAGGGAAAGAATGATGGGTTTTTCATTGGCTTACGTGGCAATGCCCTTGCAAAACAAACACATGTTTGATCTGTTCAGCTAGCAAACAAGTGAATATGTAAAGAGCCACCCTCCCACCAATGAGTCTCAAACCACAGGATAAAACCGTTATGCCCAAAGTGGGTGCACTCATTTAATATACAGCAGGAATGATCAATGACCTAACCTGGCACAACTCCTGTCAAAGGAACATGTTCACTTGCCAACCAAAGTTTCTCATCTTTAGGTTGCATTTCGCACCTCCAAATCCCTTATTACTCGGTCATGGCACAACATCAGTATACAGGGTATCCTCCGTCATCAGTGTCAGACTCATAGGTGTATGTGGATAACATAAATCAAGTATTCAATGACATTGACAGAGACACAAGGTGTGCATAAGTTTTGCCTGGGGTATACTTATTTAATGAACCTAATTAAATAAGGTACATATCAAATGCTTCACACAGTAGAATATACACATATGACACCACAACTTATGCTCGACTAATTAACACATTAATGATTTGCCCACCAAGTTTATTCATTGATGCCCTCTGATGAAATTACACACATATGTCATGACCATAATCATAATTGGCATAATTAGATTAATAAACAATGAAGCAAATGGTCTTGGCTGGGTTTATATGAAAATCAAACTCCTCTTACAGGGTCACAATATGCCTTTGAGACAGCTGAATAACTTCCAATGTCTGTTGCATTTGATAGTTTGAGTGAATAAATAAAGAGACAACAAGTAAAATAATGAACAAATGTTTTTTTATTCAATAGTTCAGTATTTAATGTTTAGTAGTTTAATAGTTCAGTATTCAATGTTTAGTTTTTTATTGTATATGTTGACATGAATATGTCTTGGTCGTGAGGATTTCCTTCACATCATTCACCCAGCAGACGTTGGAACTCTCTCTGTATGGGTAAAATCCCCTGGGGGGTGCAGATGCAGCAGCCGTTGGTGTCATGATCCTCTTGATCACAGCAGAACACATGTTCAGCAAAGGAAGGACACTCTGTCAGCAGCTGGGTATCCAAGAACTCAATGAAGCGTTTGAATTGTTCGTAGGTGAGACGCACTCCCTCCCTGCATGGGCGTAGGTCTGGCTTTGGCTCGCCATATGCATGTGCTGGGTTGAACCACTTTCTTATATTGACAAAGCACATGTCAGGCTCAATGGTTAGGTACTTCATAGAGCCAAGTGATAAGGCAAACCCTAAGAAGTTGTCGTCATCGCATAAGCTCAGCCCCAGCTTGATGTCCTCTGATTCCTTTTTAATCTGGTGAATTGCATCATAATCCAGCAGAATGCTGTAACGAGATCCGGCCCTCTGCATCTTGTTGATGCTGTTGGTATGCCATAGGCTCAGCCTAAGATCTCCGTCACCACCCTTTCCGGGTTGCCTATCAACATACAAATTCTGTCCTAAATTGAAGAACAGCCTTTGCATCTTGGTAGGCTCAGCTGACTGCTTTGTGGATCCCATAAAATGACATCCATGGGAACTAACTGAGACATCGGCTTGGGTTGAGTTTTTCACTAGATCTGCATAGAAGGTGCTGGCTCTAGTGGTTCTAACAGATCTGGAATTGTACCTGGGCTGCTTCTTCACTCTGCTTGGTGCTTGAGGTGTTGGAGGACATTCTTCATGGTAGGTAGGGGTAGGGGACATGTTGAAGCTTCCTTCAAACTTCCTTCTCTTGGCCAATGACTGACCATGCACCATCAGAGATGTGGGTAGTGACCTTTTTCTGGATACTGTGAAGGCAGCAACCGTGATAATCGGGTTGAACTGTCTGAGTGGTCAACCTCCATATCTTCATGATTCACCTCATCTAGGTCGATTTCCTGTATCTAATAAGAGTTTAAAAAGAGAAAATTTAAATCACATACCTTTTTTGATATCACTCTCTCAATAGATAATAGTGATAAACCAATAGTCTGTATAGTTAAAAAGTATCATTAATATATGTCAACAATAAAACTTATAGTAAGAAAGATACTCACATAAGGGTTCACAGCATTATAAGCTGGTTGACTTGTTGCAGAGAACGTGTTCATGGTGTTTGAAGGCAATGTTATACTAAGATGAGGCTTTTGGCTTCTTGCTCTGCTGGATGTGTGAAGATGACTGGCTGGTTAGTGTCTAAATTAATCCTGCTTATATACTGTGCTAAAGCTCTTTTCATAAGAAAAATTCCAAATTTATGCATAAAACATCAAAATTTATGCATAATGGACCGTGTAAAAATGTCTGCTATGCCTCAGAAGGTCTAGGAGCATAGGCAATACATGAATCATAAATGAGCTTCAAACATGTTCAATCGGGATTACATGTTCACAGGTTTGAGACTGACCAGTTTCTTAGTACGCCCTGAGATTGAATGACAGTTCCAAGATCACAGGGTGTACCAAAAACTTGGTACACTCATTTATTGTCACTTTTTTCACATTTCCATGCCAAAATGCATAATTCTGATGCCACTATAGGAAGCAGAGGTCTATAATTTATGTATGCACCCTTTTTCATAACTAAAATCGGAATATTATCTTAGAAATGGCTTTATATACATATTTTCCTTCAGTAAATGTTTAGTAAAGTCAGTTTGCTAATCTTTTGTTAAATCTGCTAATAAAAATGAACCCATAGGATGAAATCATTGATTAAGGTCCACAAAATGATGTTTTTGTATTCACTAAGTGATGTTTGATAATGTAGTAAATATGCCATATAATGTAAATATAAGTATGAAATAGTAGAGTAGTTTCCCTAGTCCCACCTGTGACCCCACTAATTACATGCACGAATAAGTGTCACAGTCCAGTGACCACAGGTAAGGTACATGAGTACTGGGCTGTGATTGGCCCATTTACCTGCATGAGCAAGGGTCATGGTCCAGTGAACACACCAGGTATACCAAGATTATGGTACAGCCCAAGATAGTGCACAGTACCATAATCTTGGTACAGACCCAATGGAAAGGGTGCACTATGTATTTAATATGTTCTAATAATATGGTCCCAGCCTCAACCTGGTTCAGCTGGCAAACAACTGAATATATAATGAGCCACCATGAATTCACTGGCAAGGTGCCCAAACAGGTCTCTTTGATGTGAAACATGTCCAGACACATCTAAAACTAAAGCAGCCAAAAATATTATGATCTGCCTCTTTGAAGCATGCCCAAACCGATCCAAACCATTTTTCCTTTGAATACTGTACCATATGGTGACATCATAGCACATGCAATATATATTTTCTTTAATACTTGATTAAGTATAATTCTCCATCCAGTCTTACTTCATATCTCCACATATTTTTTTTTTACATAGCTTAAGCTATGGGGCTGCTTTTTGACTCAGCTTGGTGCTTGAGGTGTTGGAGAACATTTCCCATGTCAAGCAGGGGTAGGAGACATTACTAAAATGTATGCATAATACATCATGTAATAACTGTCTGTTATGCCTCAAAAGGTGGATAGGCTTATTTAATATTCAGCAAGGAGAGATTGATGGTTTATCAAGGGTCTAATTTAAAATTCCTTTGATATAACATGTGGCCAAAGTGGTGCCAACAAGTTCGTGTTGATGTGAGATGGGTCCAAAAGCAGTGCCAAACAAAACTCTTTGATGTGCACCTGGACAGATGCCATCAGTATAATTATGATTAATCTCAAACATAACCCAACAGATGCCAACCAAATGTCTTTGATGTGAATCTGGACAGGTGTCAGGATATGTTGGATGTGAGACATGCCTAAACAGGTGCCAGCAAGGTCTCTTTGATGTGATTTGTGTCAATACTTGTCTCAACTAACCACTATCTAATATGCTTTCTTATATACACATTTGATTCCACTACCAGGTTTAATAAAGCATTATCAAATTATACCTTTGATTTATAATTTGTTAGCAAAAAATGTATAAAGGTCCCTCTGTATACATGCACATGATATGACTATCAGAGGAACATGTTCAGTTGGCAAAGCATCTGAATATATAATGACGTGCCTCTTTGAAGCATGTCCAAACAGAGCCAAGCCATTTTTCCTTTGAAGCTAGGTCTCTTTGATGTGAAACATGTCCAGACATGTCTCAAACTCAAGCAGCCAAATATATATTGATGTGCCTCTTTCAAGTATGTCTAACAGATCCAAACCGTTTTTCCTTTAATACTGTACCATATGGTGACTTCATATGCCTCTTTGAAGTGACAGTGCCCAAACAAGTGCCAACAAGGTGTCTGGATAGGTGCCATTGTCATACGTTAGATGTGAGACTTGGCTAAACAGGTGCCAGCAGTGTCTCTTTCATGTGAAACATGTCCAGACATGTCTCAAACACAAGCAGCCAAATATATATTGAGATGTACCTCTTTGAAGCATGTCCAAACAGATCCAACCCCTTTTTCATTTGAATACTGTACCATATGGTGACATCATATCGAATACAATATATATTCTATGTAATCAATATCTAATCAAAATATAATGCTCTATCCAGCCTAACTTCATATCCATCTGTATCCTACATAACTTAAGTGTGGCATGAATAATTAATGAGGCTACATGTTCAAACATGTCTAAAGGACGACCAAATTGTATTCATAATGAGATTTTACTTTGGGCACTTGCCAAATATCCATGTTATGCATATCATTAACATTTTCAAACTGTGACATGAATAATTAATGAAGCTACATGTTCAAACATGTCCATATGGTGACCTACTTAAACTCATGTCATGCATATCATTGACCTACTTAGCAGTGACCTACTGACCTACTGACCTAGATAAAAGGGGGTATCCTGCAAGTACAGCCTATACTACTGATATCCTTGGTTGATAGATAGGTCTTGAAGCCAGGTAGGAGTATTGTCCACAAAGCCTGGAATGTAAGCTTGTGAAGTCTCATGCCTTTCTTGTAGTCCTTCCCTGCAAGGACATGCTCTGCTGAGCCATCACTAATCAAACCGCTCTCTACCCATGTTTCTTTGAGTCCGGACGCCTCCATATACTGTCCAATACATCTGAGAAAATTCTTAGAAATATGGAGACCACCAAGGCGAATGAATACCTTTTCATTGTATTCTGGTACTTGCCATTTGAGCTCCATCAATCTATAGAAGAGTGCTTGATCCACTGTGATGACTGTATACTGCTGATCCATCTTTTCTGATATGTACATACAACGTTGTATGACAGTATTCAGTGTGTCACGTTCATGGGCTGGTGCCTGCAGAATTGGGAGATATCAAGCTGTAGTTGGTGATGTTTCCAAAGTTCTTATGTCCTCATTAAACTGTGTCCATCCATCTTTCAGCTCTTGATCTTGGCGCTTTATGAGGAATGCTAGGTCTTTTGCCAGACTTGAATGGGATACCTCTGTATTCACATCAAATATGCTATGGGTTACATTTTCATACACTGGACATGGATGGTCAATGACACCAGCTTTAGTTGGAATCAATTGGTCCATAGCTGCTGGTACGGAAAGAGTTGACTTCTGTGAGGGATTTATATCCTTAAAGCCAATATCTTCTGCTGGACCTGTCTGCCATGCACACATTTGGGTAGCATGGAACGTATTCTTTCCATCCAGAGAGTCATCCAAAATGTCAATGTTGTCTGCCGTGTAGTGGACAAACTTTCCCGGTTTCAAGTTTGGAGGAAGGACTGCACCAGTTTTGGTATCCATACTCTTCAGTGTTTTCTCTGCAAGACCTGTGTCAACTGGTTGTAGTTGTTGGTAACTTAGGCAGTGGCCAGCCTTACTAAAGACATTCACAAGCTTCTTGGATCGCGTAGCTTGATGAAGGATGTTTGCTAGTCCGATGTGTTTTGGTGTCCACTTGTGGCCTCCACTTACACCATACACCATGTCCTGGCCAATGCTCAGCACATTATTTTGCCAGGAGCTGGTTTTGTCTATGTCATCATTTAGCAAATCCTGCCCAGCAAATATGATACCAAGAAGCATTTGCAGACTCTCGGGGATGCAGGCAAGTTTGTCCTCTTTGGTAACTGACAGACCTTTGTGACCATCTTTTTCAATCAAATCAGATCTGATCTTTAGCGCCACATGCACTAGTGAGAGGAAAGAGGAGTCATCAGATACGTATGCAGGCATTGTAAGGCTTTCGTCCTCTGCAGCTATAAGCATTGCAATGGCATCAGCGGAAAACTCTTTTGGAATCAGTATCATGCCTCGCTCGTCGGTACATGACTGTTTGGGCTGAACAAACAGGATTGTGTCTCCTACAATCTCCTCCAGTTTCATCTTGAATGTGGATCTTTTACTGACAAATGATGCCGGTACTGTGATTTGATGTAAGTCAGCTAACACCAGATATCTTTGCTAAGCTTCCTCAAGTTCAATCACCAGTCCTTTCTTAGCTGCCAAGATCAGCTCATCAGAAAGCCAAAGTAATGGCAGTGGATTTTGTTGAGCACCAGCTGCTTTCCTTCTACTGTGGTACTGAAATTTAGAGTAGCAGTGCAGATGGTAACATCCATCATTGGCAATTAAATCAGTAACTCCAGATAAAGCAAGACTAAGATACTGATTAAACTGAGAAAAATCAAGGATTTCACTGCTCTTTTTTGGTGTTAAAATTAAATTGGTTACACAGGAACTTTCTTCTGTTTGACAAAATAAGCATAAGGACCAGTTCAATGGGGAGACCTTGCTGCAAGTGATCATAATATTATGTCCTGGGTTCCCATCACCACCACCTGACTGTGGAAAAACTTGGCCAATCTGCTTCGCATACGCATCCTGAAGTGTCTTTAACTTTTCAGAATGGGTGTAGTCAGAGTAACAAACATGATGCCAATGTTTGATGATAGTGCCTGCTTCATTGAACACTTGAACTTTCTTGATTACAGCTGCATTTTTGATGTCATGACAGTCTGATCTGATTATTGTGCTGCTATTAATTTTCTTCACACCATTGTCTGTAGCTGAATTTAATTTTGAACGTTTGGTTTTCTTTTTCTCACAGAAGAAGCATATCTCCTCAGTATCCTCCTCTGAGGAGGATTTCCTCTTTAGACTAAGGAGAGGCTCCATCTAAAAAGAAAAGAAAAGATATTCAGACTATTATCAGGCGGAGTCTGGCCTGTTTTTAACAGACAGCCTGTTAATTCAGGCCACCCTTATACACTCTCCCAGGACAGCAGCTTGGTATAGCAGGCTGGACTCATCTGCACTCGCTTTCACACCTTTTCCCAGAAGATACAGCTGCTGTACCCTGCTCTATGTGTGCCAAACTGGACAATCGCAAATACGATTACCGTATTCGACGTAATAAGCGCACAGTGCACTTAAAAAATGATTATGGACACCTTTTAGTAGTTAAGAGTTTAATTGGGGTCAAAAGTTGACATATTTTTGGTTATTTGTAGTCTAAAAATCTGCCAAAAACGGGGGTGTGTGGCGGCCATTTTGTTTTTGGGCTCGTTTCCATGGAAATCTTCATTTTTCAGAACTGCGAGCGGCAGATTCATGATCAGCACCCTTGATTTATCTAAGAAATACCTGTCGCTAAATTTTAGAATGAAATGCTCCTTGGGCCAGTATGGATGATAAAATCCCTAAAATATTCCAGACTATAAGGAGACCGCCCATTAACGTGCTCCACAGTCTTTAGACAGTTAAGCCTATAGTCAAGACCGGAGAATTTGGCGAGACGCCCCTCTGGGAGGTCATAATCCTCAATGTTAGGTGTTAGCTCATTAACATCAGATACCATATTAACAACCCATTTAAAATGGTCATTTTAAGAGCAACTCACCCTATTCTGACAAAATCCTATTAGCAGGTAACCTCTGTATAATCCATACTGCAAACATCTGCTACTTCGAGCGTCTGCCTCGTGACTGATAGTGTACAACAAGACGAAGTGGGCAGGGATAAAAAAAATTGAGGCTCTTTATATAGCCGAGAGAGCGGCTAATCTGGATGGTCTAAGCTTGTTTTCACCTAGAGCCCCACCCTCTTCCAGAGAGGAATCAAATCGCTTTTCACCTGAACCCTTCCACCCCTAATCCCTCAGCATGAAAAGAGAGATAACGAGTGTAACGTGCGCTACATGTATATGGGATTATAGCTGGTGAAGAGATAAAGCCGGGTCACCTGCGTATACAAAGACTACAGGGGGTGATTAACGGTGTGACGCGCCAGCCCGTGGACGGATTATCTTTTAAGCTGACGCTTATTCAACTAGCCAGCCGACGTCCGCGCCACTCACTGCGGCAAGAGGAGGTGCTTTTGTTTTACACTTGAGCCGCTTACCACATGGTCTCTACCTCACAGACAGACACGCGCCCCCTGTAGCTTTTTTTTTTTTTTTTTTTGTATACACACGCTTATCTCATAACCCCCTTATCCGTTATACAGGTTACAGGTATTCTCTTTTAAAATAGCTGCCAGTCAGCTTAGCTCTAGAAGTAAGAAGGCGTATATAAGGAGGCTCACACGTGTATAGGCGCCTTATAAGTCGGCAGGGGGTAAATACTAGTGAAAAAGGAAGGCAGGTGTGCAAGTAGCTTTTCTAAAAGACACGTGTGTGCACTAAGCTGCTTAAGTCTAAACCCTCCCGCAGTAGTCAGGTGGCATGTGAAAACTTACTTAACAGATCTCTTACATTGAGTAGAGACTCTGTGCTGAGAGAGTCTTTTCAGCTGTTTAAGAGGATTATCTAGGACAGGGTACATAAGGAGTGAAACGCCGAATAGCGGCTACTCGGTCTCATGCAGCACAAGCAGCAGCATCTGGCAGAGGCTTCAGCAGCATCTGTCAACAGCATCTGTGACATTGTCAGCAGCTGCAGCAGCTGCACGAGCAGCACAGCAGCTGCACGAGCAGCACAAGCAGAAGCATCTGTCAGCAGCATCCGTGACATCGTCAGCAGCAGCAGCAGCAGCAGCAGCAGCAGCATCCATGACATCGTCAGCAGCATAAGCAGCCAGCAGCTGCTGCAGCAGCTGCACGAGCAGCACAAGCAGTAGCATCTGTCAGCAGCATCCGTGACATCGTCAGCAGCAGCAGCAGCAGAATCTGTCAACAGCATCCGTGACATCGTCAGCAACTGCAGCAGCTGCTGCTGCTGCAGCTGCAGCAGCTGCACGAGCAGCGCCGACAGCAGCAGCACCGACAGCAGCAGCACCGACAGCAGCAGCAGCACCGACAGCAGCAGCAGCGGCAGTGTGGACCACTAAATTCGAGATGAGGCCTAGTGACATTTGACATGAAGCTTGAAAAACATAGTGACAGGTGACATGAGCAATTCTTAAAATCGACATGAGATATGAGCATAATTAAGCGACATCGACATGCGCCATGGCTATTTTTTAAGACAAACGTCATATGCCATAGCCTCCTCATCCAGACCTCCACTAGTAGTGCTCTATAAGCGCAGGCTTTGCCTTAAGAGAGCTGTAGCTGTGAACCCTCTCCTCCCCCCGTGCACACAGGCGAATATCAGAGTCAGCTAATGGCGCCAATACCGCTCTCATACAAGGGTCAGGCGCTGCTGGACTATAATAGATGGGTCAAGGACCGTTCTACTGAGGGTCAGGCAGGCTAAGTCGGACATTCAATGACAGGCTGGTCTTTGGCAAACTTGCTTGAAAGTCTGGCCAGCATTGACAGACTGGGGCATAAGGATCCCGCATGGTCAGCCTTTCAAGCAAGTTTGCCAAAGTCCGGCCTGTTATTGAATGTCCGGCCTAGCCTGACCCTCAGTAGAACGGTCCTTGACCCGTCTATTATAGTCCAGCAGTGCCCGACCCTTGTCTGAGAGCGGTTTAGGTGTCATTGGGTGCCTCTGATATTTGCCTCTGTGTAAGATGAGAAAAGGGGGCTGTCGCTGTTGAAAGACTATATTTCAAGCTCAGAAAACTGTAATTAGCTTTCCAAGTTGTTTATTTAACAATATCTTAGCCTAGCAAGAAGCTGTCAGATGACATCTAAGAAAAAATGTAAGCTGTTAATTGATTCAAGAGAAATTAGTTTACAAATAGCCAGTGTAGGTACGCCTATGTATAGGAGAGAGACCTTGCTTATTTCTTATAGGGTTGTAAGATAGTCACATCATGATGCACATCATCATAAACGCATCATGATACATTTCATTGTAAGTAGACGAATCAGTAGACTCGCCTCTCTGCCCTCTAAAAGAGAGGGCAGAGAAGCGAGTCTCACTCTTAAAATCCCTTCCCCTCCCCTCCCCCCTCCCCCCCTCCCCCCCTCCCCCCCCCATGCATCTTAAAGAGTGCCCCCCAGAGTGCCCCTCCCCCCCCTAAAAAAAAGAGCCGCATTTTTAAATTATTTTTTAGCAAGCTTTCAGCTTGCTTTTTCTTTTTTTAAATTTATTTATCCATAAAAATCTCAAGTGACTTATTTTGAAATTCGCGCCAACCTAGTAGTCACGTGACCCCCTTAAGTAGGTCACTTCCAGTCACGTGACCTATTTGAATTTCCCGCCAACATGGTGGTCACGTGACCCTCTTAAGTAGGTCACTTCCGGTCACGTGACCTATTTGAATTTCCCGCCCAAAGGTCACGTGACCGGAAGTAGGTCACTTCCGGTCACGTGACCTATTTGAATTTCCCGCCAAAAGGGAGGCCTCTCATTGGCTGCTTTTGAATTTCCCGCCAAAAGGGAGGCCTCTGATTGGCTGCATGTCGATTGAGTAATAAACAGTACTTAACTATAGTCCCGTTCCGATACATACTATACTACTAACAATATTAAGTAATTGTTTACATGGAGTA
>CANHQG010000813.1:0-15120 GCA_947462335.1 Harmothoe impar
CCACTGTCCAATTTATAGGGATAACACACTAAAACCATATTTTAGGAATATCACAGTGACAGACATTTTTTCCTCTCTTAAAGTACACATCTTTAGAAAGGCAATACAGTTTACATTGTATTAACAGACCCACTAGAAGCTGAGTTATTAATTTTTAAAGATAAAAAGTTTGGAAAATATCCTGTTATTTTCTGTCAGTCACTGTCCAGTGAGTATCCCTTATTTCTGTGTACACACTGCAGTGCATGCTGCAGCAGGGGAGGGCCGATTTTGCTCTATACTTTACATACATGGTCCTAGTTTAGGCCTAGATTGGAATAGAGAAAATCCAATGGTACCATTGAAGAGAAAACACTTGAGAGATTAATATCGTATGTTTTTGAAAAAATATGACCGGGTGGGTGATTTTTATCACAGTGGAAAGTCAGAGTTTTATGATTGCTCCATGTTCTGCATAGCCCATTTTCATGCACTTTTGGCTAAAATAGACCTTTCTATCATTGATTCTTGCCAAGTTTTGCTTGCATTTAGAAGTGAAATAATGCTAAAACCCAAAAGTAAATATACTAAGGAATGTTCTGTAAAAGTGTAAGAAACTGAGACAAATATTAAGTTAAAAAATGAAAGGTTCAAAATAAAAACCCTTACGAATTAACTAGAATTCTTACAGGAATTAGATTCATTCTTTCTCATAATAAAAGGCCATGTTTCTAGCTTTAAGTAGAGGGGTCAACCTTTAAAATCCACCAAGTATTAAGCAAAATATTGATGTTTTATATTTTCAGTGTGTTAACAGAATTGTATTGTACCCGTACAAATACCCCTTTGGAACTGATTAGACTCTATATTTCAAAGAAGGTCCGATCCCCGGAAGTGGGCTCCGGAAATGCCAAAGGGGACGTTGATCTCACCTGCGAGTTTGACAATTTCTCACACATATTTTATCTTATAAATCTTATCGCCTTCAATGAGTGCTTTATCTCATACCAGTCTTTGGTGCATAAATAGTCCGTTTTGGGCATACAGTGATAATGCTATAAATCTCTCTTTGATTTCAAGATATCAAAACTTCTTTAAAATGTTGCCATTAAAATGAATCACGCTCTCTGCTGGATCTGACAGCAACCAGCGTCCATAGCAAGTACACCTGTACGCCTCAGTGATTAAAGATGGAACTAAAACTTGGTGGCAGTTTCGTATTGACTATAATTTCAACTTTTGATATAGTGCACACAGAGTCTATCATAAATACCTGGGTCTATCCCTAGATCACTTTCCCATGCCCGTGTGCTGGTGTTTTAAACTGGATAGTTTCCCCGGGTAGTTTCCCTGTTAGCTGTAGTTTTCCCAAAGCGCTTCACGTCAACGGGAAGCGAAATTCAACATGGCCGACACCAGAAGCTAGGGGAACGCGAGGGAAACGGTATCGCTAAATTCAGAGACTTGAACGGATATTAACCTTGCAGAAGTGTGTGGAACTACACTATAAACAGGCATAGCATATACTGAGGGTAAATTTAGTAGACCTCTCCACATATGTCGTCTGAAAGCCGGCGAGGGGGAAAACAACCCAAGACACGCCATAGCCAGCGAGCGAGGGGAGCCGAAGGAGACGTGACGCCTATTCTACAGGGTGGGTCTGACACCGAACCAAACATGGATGTCAACGCGAAACTTCTAAAGTCAATGCAGGAGATGACGGAATCTAATAAAGCAATGGTAGATAAATTCGAGTTGCTGGAAACCAAGATGACGACCAACACAGGGGTTATGAACTCTCACATTCAGAAAGCTGAGACTCATATGAACGAGGTCACAGACGATATCACAGCGTTGACAGAGCGACTGGAACGGGCGGAAGCGGCCATTGTGACAGCAGAGGCGCAACGTAAACAAATCAGTGTTGACAACATGCGCTTGACAAGGAAGGTGGAAAGAGACGCGGCTAGGCTGAGGCAAGTTGACGAGGGGCGAAAACGCAAAAACATCGTGATCGAAGGATTTAAAGAGGCGGGTGGCGAAACCCCACGGAAAATACTTCACGACCTTATGTTGGACATTGGCGCAGTGGCAGCAGGTACAAAAATCCCTCTGGAAAGTGCCTTTAGAATTGGTAAGAAGAGACCAGCAGCCACCACGCCCAGAAACATTCTGATTGTCTTCAGGGAGATGGAGGACAAAATTAAATTATTTCAGAAAGTAAATCAAATGAAACATCTAGCCAAATGGAAGGATGTATATGTGTCAGACGATCTCACACCCGAGCAACAAGAGGAACGCAAAGACTTGAGATGCTTAGCAGCCTTAGCCAGATACAACAACGTCGACCTCAAACTCAAGGGGAACAAGTTGGAAGACGCCCGCGGTAAAGTGTACCATTACAGAGACATAAAGGATCTTCCTGAGGGAATTTCTCTAGAGGAGGCAAAGGTTATTGAATTTGAACATGGTACTGCGTACCAATCGCATCATGCCTATTTGAGTAATATGTATAAATGTGAAATCAGATACAAAGACATCATGTGGTCTTCAGCCGAGCAGCTCTATTGGTACCTGTTTGCACTGTATAATGATGACGAAGAATCTGCTCAACTGCTATTGGCGTGTAGTGATGGCTATGAAGCAAAGAAATTGTCTCACGGTATAAAAGTCACAAAACCCGATGCTCACACCAAAAAGTATGACATTATGTCTGAGGTTGTGGAGTTGAAATTCATGCAGACCAACACCCTAGGGGATCTTTTACTTGCCTCAGTGGGGACCCTATATGAATGTACGACAGAAAAAGGCTGGGGGTGCGGGTTCACTATAGCTAATGTAGATAAGATCACCCCACAGAATGTAAAGGAAAATAAAATGGGGGAAATTCTGATGAAATTACGTACAAAAATGTCTGATCTATAAGGTACAAACCCCAGAAACAGTAATCATAAAGAGGATCTCATATATGTACAATCATACAACAAGTCTGTAAGAATAATTCATTATGTTATTTAGGACATTAGTCCTGGTTGGTGATCTATTTGTATGTATACGGTAGCGACTCTAAAAGCACAGAGTGCAGACGACAATGTGAAAAAAAGGTGGTTATCAAACGAACCACCAGGTGGCAGCACCGCGCAGGCAGGGTCGCTGCAGACGGACATGTTAAGTTCAACTTACCGGTAGTCAACCTTGATGTACAATTGTTATATTGTTCGGCTGTAAAAGGACACATAAGAGTTATCATTGAGCAAACAGCGAGGAGATTAGGTCTTTACACAGTCCACACTTGTTATGTAAGTTAGATTTTATAAGAATGTAATTTAATTTGATAATTCAGTATATGAAGGCGATATTCAGAGCCCTTTGTTATTCTTTTGGCTCAAGGAGTCACTATACCTCGATGGGGAGAAATCTCCGAAGAGTAGGTGGTACTAGTTACCCATACCTACAAAGTTTGTTATGTTATAATATTGATGTATTTAGGTTGGATACACAAGGGCACATACATTACCTGTTACCGCTGTAAAAGATAATTTTGTAAAAAGTAGCAAAAATACATTTACTATGAGCCACCTCAATGCTAGGAGTTTGAAATCTAAAATAGAAACACTGAGAATTCACATGGCTAAGTGTGACGACATTGTTCTTGGGATATCTGAGACCTGGTTAGAGGATATTATACCTGATCACTGTGTAAGTTTAAAAGGTTATAATTTTGAAAGATTGGATCGTGCGTGGTTGAAACCAGATGGTGACGACAAGGGGGGGGGGGGGGTTGGCATTTATGTGCGAGATGATTTTTCTTATTCTATGAGTAATTATGGACATTTAAATGTTAGCAGCAACGACATTGAAATGTTATGGACGGAAGTTATAAGAAATGGCAAGAAAAATGTTGTGGTGGTCAACTTGTATCGTCCGCCTGATGGAAATAAGGCTGCATTTATTGAGATGTTTAATGCCAAATTGTCGTTGGCCAAACTGAGAAGGAAGGATCTTGTTATATTGGGAGATTTTAATTTTGACTTCTTGAATAATACTAAGGTATCCACAAAATTAATGAAAATTTGTATAAACTTGTTGGGACTGCGCCAGTTGATTAATGTACCTACCAGAAGCACAGATGAGTCTGCCACTTGTATAGATTGGGCGATTACGAACACTTCCAAGAAATGTGTACCGGTAGTGAGATATTGGAATGTGAGCGATCATGTATTGATTGGTGTGTCCTTTATTGATCAATATTTCTCTCACGAAAGGGTCCAATTTGAAGGCAGGACCTATAGAAAATATGACTCTGAATTATTTATGATTTGTATAAAAAATGCCGACTGGGGTCCATTCGATGACTGTGAAAATGTAACACAAAGATGGGACTTTATTTTGAAATTGCTATCAAAAGAGCTGGATATTATGTGCCCGGTCAAGGTATTCAAGGTCAACAAGGCTAGATCGCCTTGGGTTACAGATCATATTTTGGAGTTAATACACGATAAGGATGTGGCATTTAAAAAGGCTATTCGTACCAAAGTGCTGGTTGACTGGCAAACATCGAGCAGGCTCAGAAAGGCGACAATAAAAACAATTAGGAAGGCAAAATCAAAATTTATAAGAGATGCTCTGGCTGAAAACCAACAAGATTCGAAGAAATTCTGGAAAATTATAAATAATATGCTAAAAGGGGAAAAAACTTGCCAAAGCTTTCAGCTGCGAGACAAGGTTAATGATATACCTATCGAATGCTGTGATACACCTGACTTCATCAATAATTATTTTCTGAACATAGGTCCAAAGCTGGCCAGTGGGTACAACGATGTTTGGTCATTTGATGGTGATGTGATACCAATGGGTATTGGTGACATAAGTACAGACGAGGAAGAGGTTGTGGCATTGATAAAAGGGATTGACACGAGCAAATCCTCGGGCATTGACGGCTTATCTGCACGATCATTAAAAGATGGTCTGGCAGCTATACCGGGTAAAATAGCTAATATGTTCAATGCATCTTTGAATGAGTCGGTCATACCGCAGCCCTGGAAAATTGGGACAATTGTTCCCCTTCAGAAAGAGGGTGATAAGTCAGATGTGGCTAACCTAAGGCCAGTAACGTTGCTCCCAGTGATAGGTAAATTGTTGGAAAAAATTGTAAATAAAAGGTTAATGTCGTACTTGGAAAATAATGCGCTACTAGATGCACGTCAAGGTGGTTTTAGGGCGGGGCACTCCACTATTGAAACGATAGTCTATTTCACAAATGATATATATAATGGGTTAAACAATAGAGACTATACACTATCAACACTAATCGAATTAAAAAAAGCTTTTGATACCGTAAATCACTTTATATTACTTGAGAAATTAGAAAAAATGGGGGTGGGCGGAAAATTGTTAAATTGGTTGAAAAATTATTTGTTAAATAGAAAACAGAAAACTTTTGCTAATGGAATAACCTCAAGTGAAGGAGAAGTCACATGTGGAGTGCCCCAAGGGTCTATTTTAGGCCCTACCCTCTTTCTAGTATACATTAACGACTTAAAAAATGTGCTAAAAAACTGTGATTCCTATTTATATGCAGATGATACCGTTATTACATTGACAGGTCCAGACATAGCCATGCTTACTGTTAAAATGGAAGAGGACCTAGCTACCCTATATAGCTGGTTTAGGAAGAATAAATTAACATTAAATGCCAAAAAAACTAATTATATTATATTCGGTTTGAGGAGTAGATTAAAGGAGATTGTTAATCACGGGTTAATGCTGGCAGGTACACAAATCGAGCGGTGTCTAAGTGTGAAGTATCTGGGGGTGGTGCTGGACCAGATATCAAGCTTTAACATGCAGGCAGAGGTATCCTTCAAAAAGATTGTGTATAAATCGTATATGACTGCCAGACTAAGAGATGCTCTTGATAATAAAACCATGTTAAATATATTTAAAACAATGGTATTGCCTCATGCTGATTACGGGGACATATTTTACGATATAGCTAGGAAAAATGTGCTCGAAAAGCTTCAGATTGTTCAAAATAAATCGTTGCGAGTATGTCTGGGACTGGATTACAGGCATCCCACTGTATTAACACACCAACAGGCAAAGATATCCAAATTGCACCCACGCAGGCTAATGCACTTGGTTAATTTCATGTTTAAGCAGAAGTCAAATCTGGACATTGTTAATACCAGAGATGTTAGGACACGAGCTCATGACGCTGTGTTATTTACCACGGTAAAACCAAAAAATGAAACCTGTAAAAAGAATGTATTATATAGAGGAGCTATGATATGGAACAGCCTGAGCGTATCTGTTAGGTCAATTGTTGATTATGAAGCCTTCAAGCTGAACCGCAAGAAGTGGCTAGGCAGCACAAACTATGCTTTTGCGGAGTGAGAGAGGTTTCTCGCGCGTGTGGCCACCCCCCCCCCCCCCCACCCCCCCCATGATATGTTGTCGCATCCGATATTTATTTATTCTTGTGAATTTGGTCTGTGCATAAACGATAGATCAACTAAATGTATTGAGATGGGTTATTCAATAGCATTTTAATAGTATTGCTACTCAGGTAATTTTATTATATGTGGTAACAATACAGGTCACAATGATATTAAGTATCTACCGGTACATGGGGTGCCCGCCCCCTTCATCCAACCAAATACTATGTTATAAGGGAGACATAGAGGTTTAGTAAAGCAAAGGTTTATAAGACTGTTTACACTATATTTTTCATGGTATGTTTCACATAAGTGAAATTATCACTAATTATTAAATTTATAAGATGTAAAATTCATGTGATACGATTAATTGACTGTATAGGGATATTCATCGAGCTGTATAAGTTCTTTTCCTATGCAGTATAAATAAACGGGATTGTATTTTTATACTTTCTCATACCAAAAAAAAAAAACGTGACGTGCACGTGACGTCATGTCAACGTTACCAAGGAGATGGAGGGAGGGCCAGATACGCTGGCTAGAGGACGCCACTGTGAGATCTTTCCCGCGCTCCACGCTACGGGAACTGAGTGGGGAACTCAAAGCGTAATGGTGCCAGTTTACGGGAGATGGGCCTAAGCTTAGGCCTAGCCTTTATTTGCTGTTATTTTATAAGCAGCTCTGTCTCCCGAACACAAACTGGCACTGTTAATAGACTGCAGTTTCAGATGATACAGTATTTAACTAAACTAGGCATGTTTGGGAAAGGTGCATGGGTATGGGGGTTGACCCCTAAAATCGACAGGGCGACATGGCTGTTTCTTAAAATCGACAGGTGAAATGGGGCTTAGTGACAAACAACAGGAGAAATAAAAAGATAGTGACAAGGGACATGGTCCCCAACATCTAGACCCCATGGGTGAGGCCCGAGGGGGCGTGTAGGCCTCAGGGGCGGATTTAGGGGGGGGCGGACCCGGTGTGCGCCCCCCCCTATTTTTTGGTATATTTTAATTTGGCAATTTCCAATACCCCCAGTACATTGCCTATTTCACGCCCCCCCCCCCCCCCCTTTTCCAAAATCCTGGATCCGCCCCTGGGCCTAGGCCTAACTGAGGCCAGTGAGAGTATTGGAACATGTCGATGCATAAAAATGTAGGCCTACTGAAAAATCTGAGCGGCATGTTTCGCCAAAACACATACCGGTACTTCTGATAGTCATTCACTGCCTGACATTCATAAGGTGGTAGTTTTGGCAACAATGAATTCACATTTTACTGTGTGTAGGCCTACCAGATATAGGCCCCCTAGCCTCTTTTAAGCCCTACCCCTGCCATCTCGAGAGGCCCTCTAGCCAATTGACTGGAATTGAAATATTGGAATGTAGGCCTAGGTCTTACTCGGAAGGACCTGTGTAGGCCTAATTAGGTCCAATATATATATGGGCTTCTATATCCTATGTAGGCCTATAGGCTATCGACCCTACCACCCTCATGCCTATTCCCTGTTGGCTACATAGACTATAACATTGCCTAGATGCTGCAGATGTAGGCCTAGGCCTAATTCTTTGAAAAGCCAAAAAAAATATTTTTTTTTAAAGGATTTTGAGACAATATTCCTCCACATTTTCCTATCATTTTCAGAAAAAATATATAATTTTCGGAAAAAATATATTTCAGTGACAAAAATGCCTTCCAAAAAAAATAAATTGGGTAAGGCCAAAAAAATAGGGTCGCTAGGGATACCTGAATACAATTTTTTTTTTGGCCTAATATGTTCCAGTATTTTGTTGATGTCCCTTTTCCTTTTTATGGAGAGGTCCTTTATGCAACAACAACAAAAATTGATGGGCTATCCCAGTAAACAAAAAACGTCATACTAGAAACATGGATATAAGGGAGCGTTCATTATTTATGGCAGGGGGGGGGGCGAGCATTTTTCAAATAGAATACGTCAAAAAAAAGTGGCCCCCCCCCCTCGGAATAGGTGGAAAAAAAGTGACCCCCCCCCTCGGAATAGGTGAAAAAAAGTGACCCCCCCCCTTCCACCATAGATTGCTTTCTACTACCTTTTAACAAAAAACGAAATTGGCTTGAACAAGTTGACTGACCATCTTTAGATTTACATACTGTGGTGTTTATATATCCCCTGGTGCATATAACCCCTCATGCCGTTATACCCTCTACCAAGCTGGGAGTGCCGGTTGTACAAGGGTTGTTAGAAATATTACAACAGTACGGTGAGGCCTTGTTAGTCCAACCAGTCCCGTTGCAGGCAGAAGCTGGTCTGATGTTGAATCCGATAGATCGTTGAAACAAATTTTGTCTGCTTTGTCTCATGAAATAACCCTCAATGGTGAACAATGATCATGAGCCCTTGTCTTACATGCAAGTTGCAGGCTATATACAGGAATTTATAGTAGGTCAACTATAAATTGTTCTAGCCATATTGTTGCACGGTGGTGGATAAGAGATTTGCGGAACTGAGGCTAACTTAAATGAGTGAGGAATTGGAATCTCAGATTAAGGGTGACACTGCACCCAAATGTATGTCTGACTTAATTATCCAACGGATCATTCATTGCAAGTAGACCAACAACACTTACAAAAGAACTATTGATGAGATACTCTTTTGGTTGTTCAGACTTCAGACAATCTATAACTCTGAATGTTTTTGCCCTTCAAGACTAAGATCTCAATTCTCGGGGTCTGACTTTGTAGGTGCAGTAGCTTCCTGCAATGGTATAGCTTCTAGATTTGGCCACTCAGGAAATGCTGCAAATCATTGTAAATTACTGTGTCCATGATAATAGCAGTTCTAAAAGCCTGAGCCCAGACCTCAATTTTTGATGAATTTAAAGAGTGAGATTTAACCAGAGTGTTACAAAGTGCAGCACTGTAACTAAAAGAGGGGAGTATAGGCAGGCTTCCCCCAAGGATATTTTGAAAAACTGCTGGTCATATTTTGCTGATGGGAGAATGTGGGATAAACTCGAAACTGAGAGTGAGACTACTTCCACAAGGTATGGTGTAAATCTTGAAAGATATGTTAGCCTTAGAAATGATGACCGAACTTACTGAAAGACAAATTGTTCCAAGGAGAAACCCAGCATTAGCTCTACTTCGAGAGAACGCTGTATACACGTGTAGGCAGAGAAATGGAGAAATTAGAGTGATGAATTTGTGTGACCAATATAAATATTCTCATGCGGCACAGGCCAAACGGTCATCCCACCAGGGTTTTGGTTTATCAGCTAGGTCAGGTAGTCCCATGTCAAAAAAACTTTAGCCTGAGACTAGTTCAGTGCGGTTCAAGTTAGATGGGAGGTATGTAGGGGCTGGGTCAGTGGGTTACTGGCCTGTAGATGCATTGGATGCATTCTATCCTTCAACATTAAGTTCAAGTCGAATCCAAAGTGATGCACTGACAGATGGGGTTCTGTCTCTATTTGCAGTTGTTTTGCCAGAAGATCATGTGGGTTAATTCTTTATAAAGTAAGCTTATAATCAACTCTGCCTACCAGAAGGTTTCTCAACCTACCCACACCAATTGTACAAATCACACCACAAAAGCCCATCTTATAACCAGCACCTTGTCAAATTAGGCCTTCCAGAGCTACAAAAAGTGTGTAAATATTCCAACTAGAACTGGAGTTAATAGCCTAAGTACAGATCTTTCGAATAGTCCTGTTGAAAAATAAAACCAGGCAAATAGTCCTGTCGAATAGTCCCAGAAATTTAGAAAATCTGTCAAACCGCCGATCTGTCGAACAGTCTGCCAGCCATAACGAGGGGTGTGAGAAGCAACTTGACTTTGGTTTGGGGGAGGCAAAGCCAAAGTAAATGAAGCATGAAGCTGGATGTCAGCAGGGACACAATAAGGTACTTGTAAGGGGGTTTGGGGGCTATGCCCCCAAGGAAAATTTGGACATAATTTGGTGAAATATAACACAGACTATTACCAAAATCTGCGACATTTTCACGTACCAAATTCGCGACATTTTCAGGAATACCCCTAAAAAAAATGACCCCCCCCCCTAAGAATAGGTTTAAAAAAAATGACCCCCCCCCCTTCGAATACCCCTAAAAAAAGTGGCCCCCCCCCCTTTTTTGCTCAGCCCCCCCCCGGCCATAAATAATGAACGCTCCCTAAGATGCAGGCGGATTCAAGGGTGGGGGGGGGGGGGGGGCACCCTGCGTACGCCCTCCTATTTTTCTGTACATTTTTATTTTTAATGTAAAAATGTCCTGTACCCCCAGTAGGCCTACATTGCCTATATCACGTCCCCCCCTTTCCCAAAATCCTGGACCATGCCCTGTTCAGAGGGGGGGGGGGAGGGGGGGCCTACCATCATTTCTATAGAGAAAACATGACTATGGGAGTGATTTTTTTTTTAACAGGGGGAGGTGGGGTTTTCCATGGAGCGCACATTCTTTTACACCCCCCCTCAAGGAGTCGGTTTTGTTTTTACCTCCGCCCCATGGGTCAAAACTGATGTAGGCCTATGCACTGGCCCTTTGGAGCATAGTAACTTTTTTGTCCCGTCCCCTAGAGGAGTCGGAATTTTTAACATCCCCCCCCCCCCCCCAGGCCTACTCAATAGGATACGTTTTTCATCGCCTACAGTCTATATTGGAATACCCACCCGCCAGTGCCGAAGGCGCTGGTAAGTTATCTAATTAACGCCTGGGTCTACAGTAAAATTACTCACAGATTCTGAATCCTTGGTCATTTATACACAAGATGACCAAGTATGTTTAAATTTGACAAAGGGAAAGCATCCGAGAATAGCAAATAGAATTTTTAAGTTTACTATGGTGACAGATAGGGCTCTGCGGAAATGGGCGCTGGAGTGTTATCCCTACAATTTATGTCGGATTTCGATTATCACTATTTTGGTCTCGATTTTCCGATTATATCGATTTATTTCTACATTACTAAACAGGTAACCCTGCTTAAAATAGGGGTAAATTGATACGTTTATTTTCTTCCTCATCCCTATTTATAGGGTGTTTCATCAAAATAGAATTAGCAGTGTCATATCAGATCTGTGGCGTTTACATGAAAGCTCTTTATGTAAGAAGAACAACAAAAAAAGAATTATGTCATTCGGACAATTATTAAGCGTTACAGACCCGTTTTAATCAGGGATGTAAGTCTTCCTGGAATTCCAGGAATTCCTGGAATCTGACATTTCACTTTGAAAACATTTTCTGTAATTTTATATTATCTGTCCCTGGCTAACAGGAAGGTCTCCTGCCACACCCACGCCCTCCCCGCCTCCCCTGCAGTGTTCCCGGCCAGCAGAACTGCCCAGAACGGTCTCCTGCCGCCCCCCCCCCCCCAATCTATCGCGAGATATTGACGCTAGACGTCTCCACCCGTGGGTCTGAATTATATCTCTGTAAGCTTCAGCTCTCCATCACTCTCCAATATCCACCGGTGGATAATGGCCGCCACCCATAGTTAGTCAATACCAAACCTCTGCTGGAGAGTGAAGGCTACGTTGGAGACTTGAGGCGCGCAGAGACTACTCTCTGCCGCAGACTGCCGCCCCCCCCCCCCCCCACCACGCCCTGTAATAATAGTGTTCCCGGCCAGCAGAATGCTCCAGGCCGCCCTCCTCGCCTCTTTCCCTCCTACAATCTTCCCAGTGACTTCCTCCGATTCTCCCACTGGATTCTAGGGGGAAGGACTATTTCCTGCCTTCTGATTGGTTAAAATTCACTGACTAGTTCTAGACTGAGACACCAGGGGGCGAGCCTGTTGAGCCTGATTTTGCTGGTTTCAGTGTGCTGTTTCAAGACTGAGAACCAATGCAACTGACTCGCAACAACTCGTGTGGTGAACAGGGACAGGGAATCTTATTAATATTGTAATTTGTTAAAAAATCCTAGATCAGGGATGCCAAGTGTTACGATTTTTTTGTAATTTTACGATTTTTGACCCTCTATTACGCCCATTACGATTTTAGATATCAAATTAGGGATTAGATTTTGGTGCTCGAGGCCTCTCGAATCTTGAGGTCTTGGTCGACATATTTGACTTCCTGGTTTTCCTCCTCTCCTGACTTACATCCCTGAATTAAATACGGAAAAGTATAGTATAGAGGATAGTGAAAGTCAAAGCCCATACAATTGTAGGGGCACGATGTCAACGGGTGTGTCTTGAACCCTGCAGGGGGTGCCATAACCGGCTGTCATCGTGCATCGTGCTCTATATGTCTGAGGGACTTGTCAATGCAATCCAGTAAGGTAGGGAGCGGAGAACAGTCAGACATGGGTTGGCAGTGTAACGGTTAGCACGCTTGTCACCGCTGCGAGAGGTCTGTGATTCGATTCCCGGCCGATCCAATGACTAAGGTTTTCCGCGACCCCTACACATTTGTTATTAAATGGTAGGCACCAATTGAGGTGTCACCGTACTAATTGGCACAGTGATATTCTAATATTTTCCTCTTTTTCACTATCATGTGGCTCCAAATGTGGTTCAAAATTTGACGGCATTCATAAATGACGCCTTCAACAAAAGCTGACGTCATTTCAGATTTTGCGCTAGTTGCCATGGAAAAAGCATAGTCTGAATATGATCAATTTCAAGTGCCCCGCCGACCTGTGACCTCGACTTTGACCTCCAAGCATGACCCCTTGGTTACCATGGATACCAAAAACTTTTTAAAACCTTTTTTAAACCAAGCATTGCCCATCTTCGGGTATGCCTATTATTACTGCCAGTCAAAAATAAGGTCTCCTAGCACTGATTATATCCCCTAGAATTCCGTTTTTAGTAGGGACTATTTGTCCTAGGTTTTCTGGGCCGTAGGGACATTTTATATTAGATAAACGTTGAAATAACGTTAAATTATAATTTACAGTTGGTTATGGTACTGTATTGACATTGTACTGGTATATTTGCCTGAAATAAGTTATAAATAATGGCAATACATGAATGATTTAACAACAATAGCATCAGTATTTTATCTAAGAATATAGTTGGACAAAATGATACAAAAAGTAACTTCTGAATATGTGCATTCTAATGGAACTTCATGCAAACACCCGTTTTGTTGCATTAGAAGATATATATAGAACCTGGTCCTCATGTTCTGAAGTATCAATACAACAGTATTGAATACCAGCCCTATACAATCCTATACAGTAATGAAGGGATGGAAGGACTGCTTTATCCCAGACTTCTGGTTATGGGATATGTAAAGCAGTACATGTGACACTGATGAATTGATAAAGGCAAAAAAAAAAGAGTTGTGTTTCCGGTCAACTGACCCTACCTAGAAAAACAAATCCGACCCTTAAAAAAATGGACATTTTGGAATTTCAATTTTATTTTTGCAATTTTAATATTTTTTTTTATTCAATTATTTCTCTTATCTTTTTTTCAAAGACAAGAGAGGCTAGGGTTCTATTTGAGCATGCGGGAAACTTTTCACTACCACCATCACTGTTCCGACCCCCCCCCCCCCCCCCCCGAGGAGTCTAAACCTTTTACCCACCCATCCACAATGACTGAAAACCTGCGTGTTTGCACCCCTTTGTAGCATAGTTAAGTGGTGCAGGCTTTTTTGCTTATAAACAGGTGGATTTATTTTACCCTCCCACATATCCCCCCCCCCGGGCCCCCGTTAAGGGGTCCAAATTCCCCTTCCCTGTTGTTAAAAATGAGCACTCCCTGACTGTACTATACTGTATACTATACAGAAAATACCAAAATTGTGAAATTTTCACGACTTTTTTTCTCAGTGCAGTGGCCCACATCATTGTTATGTAGTTGGTCTAGTACTACTAGTGTGAACGCATGAGAACAAATACCAGACATGGTAAATTAGACTTTAATATACGGCGACTTTGTTGAAAAGGATATCTCTTGAGTATTATATGACCAGTACAACCATCAGCTCTACAGGGATCAGATCAGGATCATAATACAGGGAAGTAACCCTACAGCATAGTGTTAAGCCCGGAGTGCACGGTGGTCTTGCCTCGACAGTCCCAAACCTGACTGACTTCCAATGGGGAAGTAGTCCACCTTTTATACACTGCTGTGGGGGTGACCGTACCAGCAGCGCCACCTAGTAGGTATATTTATGTAACACGCTTACATATAAGTACTACCGAATAGAACCGAGGGTAGTACCTGTACACTACCGTATACAACCGAACTAGAAGACGTGGGTATATGTAACAGACCGACGACACTCGTTAAGTAATAACAACATATAACAGATATACCGTAATAACAGTTAGACTCATATCGAACCCGTTACAGTTATATTTGAAATGAATAATCCTGTGTTGAGCCTTTGTTCTAGTCTAAAAATGTCCCAAAAATGGGGGGGGGGGGGGCGCTTATTAGGGGGAGGGCGCTTATTACAGTAAAATTCCGCTACAACAAATTTTCGGATATAACAAACAAATTGCTCTGCCTAAATCCTTTCCCATACATTCCTATAGTAAAAGAATTTAACGAAGTATTTTTGGTCAGTTACTCAGCCTTTCCCACAAAACTTGTGTGTTAAAATATGAGACCTTCAATTTATTGACTCAGGGTGGTAACCACCCAGAGTCTTATGCGACGCCTCCTGAGGGGTCGCATCAAGATAGTGAAACATCATTTTTGAGTGTCAATTTTTACATGAATTCATGGTTCAAAAAATGTAAAAACTTGACAGATGGACAGATATGACACTCAG
>CANHQG010000814.1:0-15081 GCA_947462335.1 Harmothoe impar
GGGGTCTATAGGGAGTGGCCGGTCACTGAGTGCTGACACCAAAAAGAGCTCCCCCTGAGCTGCTCCTGTTGTGGGTCACTCCGTGATGACTCTACACACACAGTGATGTGCTGTTTGTAGGGACACTACACAGTACACCAACCTGTGAGCTGCTCCTGTTGTCGGTCACTCACCTCATGATACAACCTCAGGTTTGATACAGCCCCGTGTGGTGTGGGGCGGCCACAGGTGGGTGACGTGAGTAGTGCAGGAAACACGCCTCTGTCTCTGGGCACCTGGAACCTCTACACGGGACACCACTCACTGACTTAGGATGTAGAGGAACATGTCGTGGTACTCAGAGACACTACCTCACTGCTATCTCATTGTGTCAGAACTAACAACCCCTCAGTGAGTAGTATATGAAGCAGAGCTCCCACTACTCAACTACTTTCTACAGCAATGATACCAGTTACTAAGGTCTTGTCAGTGAAAATACCAGTTACTATGGTAACGTTGTCGTGATATACACATTACGACTTACCATGGTAACTACACAAGATACCAGTTACCATGGTAACTTTGTCCAAGATACCAGTTATTATGGTAACTTTGTCCAAGATACCAGTTACCATGGTAACTTGTCTGTGATATACAAGATACCAGTTACCATCGTTACCATGGTAACTTTGTCTGTGATAAACAAGATACCAGTTACCATGGTAACTTTGTCAGTGATATACAAGATACCAGTTACCATGGTAACTTTGTCTGTGATATACAAGATACCAGTTACCATGGTAACTTTGTCAGTGATATACAAGATACCAGTTACCATGGTAACTTTGTCTGTGATATACAAGATACCAGTTACCATGGTAACTTTGTCAGTGATATACAAGATACCAGTTACCATGGTAACTTTGTCTGTGATATACAAGATACCAGTTACCATGGTAACTTTGTCTGTGATATACAAGATACCAGTTACTATGGTAACTTTGTTAGTGATATACAAGATACCAGTTACTATGGTAACTTTGTCTGTGATATACAATATACCAGTTACCATGGTAACTTTGTTAGTGGTATACACAATGCGAGTTACTATGGTAACTTCGTCTGTGATATACAAGTTACCAGTTACTATGGTAACTTTGTCTGTGATATACAAGATACCAGTTACTATGGTAACTTTGTCAGTGATATACAAGATACCAGTTACCATGGTTACTTTGTCTGTGGTATACACATTACGAGTTACCACGGTAAGATGATAAGTTTACCAGTTACCACTTGGTGGAGGTTACCAAGGTAACGGTACACAGAGGTAGTCCGGGTTGTGGTAATCCTTGTCACACACACACACTGAGGTAACCAGGGTTACCATAACACACGCTGAGGTAACCAGGGTTACCGAGACCAACACAGGCTTAATCCATGTCCACCTCTTAGCTACTGCTCATTGCAACTCACGGTAACTCACGGTAACTCGCTGTAACTCACGGTGACTCACTGTAACTCGTTGTAACTCTGTGTAACTGAGAGGTATCCGCTGACACTACCACAGAGGACGTCCAGGTGGTTACATGTCCCCAGTGCAGGTCGGGGCTGTAAGTCCGTGTGACAACTTAAAGTAACTCCAGTGAACAACTCCAGTGGTACCTGAGAAACAAAACTCCAGTGGGTAACACCTGAGAAACAAAACTCCAATGGGTAACACCTGAGAAATAAAACACACTAAAGACCACCTCCATGTGAAGTAGCTGCATGGAGCAGCTCCAGTAGTTATAGTAGTCTAACATCCCGTGTTAACGCTAAGTCCATGTGACAACCTACCAGACATAAGGCCCCTCCCGGCGGTGGTTCTCTGTGCTGCCCTGCTCTGCTGTCTGCTGTCCCCTGTGTGGCGGTACACTGGTCCCTGTCCCACAGGCGGCCCGTGTTATACTACCTGTAGGTGTAGCGCCGTGCTCTGCCCGGCCCCGACTCCTGCCGCCTGCCTCCTCCGCCACATTTAATCGGCCACATTTAGCGGCCTGGGTGACGCGGCACGGACGCCGCCTGACGCGCCGGAAGTGCCGCCCCGCACAGACGTCCACGCCGGGGGAGCGGCATCCCCGGGGTCTCCCCGTGACGTCATAGCCCGGGCTCCCCCTGTGTGACGTCACGGGGTTTGACGTCACGGCACGCTATTAGCGGCGTCTACCGGACTGCCGCCCGCCGCCTTGACGGCCGCCGACCGAGCACCAGCAGCAGCAGCACCACTACTAGCGCCACCACCGGCACCACCCCCCACCACCACAACCTGACCACCACCACAGCCACCACTACTACAGCACCACCACCACCACCAGCAGCAGGCAGCAGGCAGGAGGACCCCCCCCCCTCCACACCACCACATGATGGACAGCGGCGAGCTGCTCACGGTCTACAATGTAGGGCGGGGGGGGGGGGTAGAGAGGGGGTAGGAGGGAAGGGGGGGGGGGGTCAGAGATAAGGGGAGACGGAGACCTAGAGGCCAGGGGGCATAGGGAGGAGAGGAGGAGGCGGGGAGGAGGGGGGGGGTGGTCAGAGATATCACCCACCTGTAGAACAGACGTGAATACAGGGCAGGGGGACAATGGGAGAGGGGGGGGGGGTGGGGAGTGGGGGGGGGGTGTCTTGGATTAGGCTGAGGACGTAGAGGACTGAGAGGTTCAGGAGGAGAGTGTTGTAGGTGAGTGGTGGGTGAGGGGGGGGGGGGTAGAGATGAGTGTAGAGTGGTGGGTGGGCGGCAGTAGCAGCTACAGCAGACGACAACCACAGACCGCAGGTAACCAGCGTCACAACCCACCCAAATACCTCCCCCCCCCCCCGCCTCAACCAGCGGCCTACGCCACACGCAGCCCGGCGTGCGCCGCTCACACACCGGCGTACGCCGCCCAGCGTCACTGGCGCCAAAAGAAGCAGACGACAGGACGCCGACTGAGCGCGAGCAGACGACAACTGAACCAGTTCTGACACACGCCTTCCTGTTCCCGCCACGGCCACCTGCCTCCAGCACTAGTGTACAGGTACCAGCCTCAGCCCACAGGCTACAGGTACCTACAGGTACTGACATTACAGGTACCAGCTTCACTAAATGCACCGGCACTAGTATGGCAACCAGCAACAGAAAGTGGCATTATAGGAACCAGCAACAGAAAGTGGCATTATGGGAACCAGCAACAGGAAGTGGCATTATGGGAACCAGTGACAGGAAGTGGCATTATGGGAACCAGCAACAGGAAGTGGCATTATAGGAATCAGCAACAGGAAGTGGCATTGTGGGAACCAGCAACAGGAATTGGCATTGTGGGAACCAGCAACAGGAAGTCACATTGTGGGAACCAGCGACAGGAAGTCGCATTGTGGGAACCAGCGACAGGAAGTCACATTATGGGAACCAGCGACAGGAAGTCACATTATGGGAACCAGCGATAGAATAGCTACAGAAAATAGCTACAGAGGCAGTTGTACTCAGATTTGCAGGACAACACACTTTCCAGCATTTAAATGAAGGTCAGGTGGTGTTAGACTCACTACGCCAGCATTTTCTAGTGGTTATTTTGGAGGATTTAAATGATTTATTGACCAATACGTAATTACAGATCATTGTGTCCATCGTCGTGAATCTCAACCATTTATAGGCTGTGTGCAGAACTCCCCAATGACGAGGACAGCAGCATGGCTGATACTTGTGTGCCATACTGCTGCCGGAGCTGACCCCTCAGCACCCCCCCCCCCCCCCCCCCCGCCTGCCTCTCCTGCCGACAGCCTCCATACAACTCCTGTCCCTGTGAAGGGCTCTGAGCACCAGTTCAAACAGCATTTCTTTCTGGCAAAAGAAAACTGGGATGGTCTTGAGGTCAGAATTTGGCACAAATGTGCCTCAAAGAGATACAACTGTACTCAATATCTAGCTGAACCTTTACTGCTGTTAGAACCACTGTACAAGAATCCAGAGGGAAAACCATGGTTAGTCTTCAGAGACCTGCAACTACCTCCCTGCCATGTGACTGTGCAGACGCTGATTGAAGTATGTGATGCTAATATCATCCCATCGGCAGTAAAATTATACATGTAATGGTAAACATGAAACACCACTCAATCCTTGCTCCCTCTCACTGATATAGAAAGTGACATTTTATATTCATTATCTATAATGTGCCAAAGGCTTCAAGATTGACCCTGTGATTACTGAGGATATTGGACATTGTTATTATTTTAACACATTTAGGTAAGTTTTAAAGTGAGAGGTTGCCACTTGGTGGGCAAGTATTAATGTGAGATTCAACTTAAATAAAAATGTTGTTTCACTGTACTGGTTTACGGATGTTCAATGTAATAGTAATGAATTTTACACTGTCTCATTTTAAATCACATTACGGTGATAAACTGTGTAAATTTACACTGATTCCCAGTAATTTCAATGGTAAATTTTACAGTGTGGTCAACAACCCAACAGGTGAAGGTTTATTCTACACCCAACATGTGAAGGTTTATTATACACCCAACATGTGAAGGCTTATTGTACACCAACATGTGAAGGCTTATAATACACCCAACATGTGAAGGCTTATCATGCACCAAGATGTGAAGGTTTATTCTACACCCAACATGTGAAGGTTTATTATACACCAACATGTGAAGGTTTATTATACACCAACATGTGAAGGTTTATTCTACACCCAACATGTGAAGGTTTATTATACACCAACATGTGAAGGTTTATTCTACACCCAACATGTGAAGGCTTATTATACACCAACATGTGAACGTTTATTATACACCAACATGTGAAGGTTTATTATACACCAACATGTAAAGGTTTATTATACACCAACATGTGAAGGTTCATTATACACCAACATGTGAAGGTTTATTATACACCAACATGTGAAGGTTTATTATACACCCAACATGTGAAGGTTTATTATACACCCAACATGTGAAGGTTTATTATACACCAACATGTGAAGGTTTATTATACACCAACATGTGAAGGTTTATTATACACCAGAATACACCCAACATGTGAAGGTTTATTATACACCAACATGTGAAGGTTTATTATACACCAACATGTGAAGGTTTATTATACACCAACATGTGAAGGCTTATTATACACCAACATGTGAAGGTTTATTATACACCAACATGTGAAGGTTTATTATACACCCAACATGTGAAGGTTTATTATACACCCAACATGTGAAGGTTCATTATACACCCACATGTGAAGGTTTATTATACACCCAACATGTGAAGGTTTATTCTACACCCAACATGTGAAGGTTTATTCTACACCAACATGTGAAGGTTTATTATACACCAACATGTGAAGGTTTATTATACACCAACATGTGAAGGCTTATTATACACCAACATGTGAAGGTTTATTATACACCAACATGTGAAGGTTTATTCTACACCCAACATGTGAAGGTTTATTATACACCCAACATGTGAAGGTTCATTATACACCCACATGTGAAGGTTTATTATACACCCAACATGTGAAGGTTTATTCTACACCCAACATGTGAAGGTTTATTCTACACCAACATGTGAAGGTTTATTATAAACCCAACATGTGAAGGTTCATTATACACCCACATGTGAAGGTTTATTATACACCCAACATGTGAAGGTTTATTCTACACCCAACATGTGAAGGTTTATTCTGCACCAACATGTGAAGGTTTATTATAAACCCAACATGTGAAGGTTTATTCTACACCCAACATGTGAAGGTTTATATTACACCAACATGTGAAGGTTTATTATACACCCAACATATGAAGGTTCATTATACACCAACATGTGAAGGTTTATTATACACCCAACATGTGAATGCTATAATGGTTAGCACCAAAATACCCGCAGCATGTGACGGCTATAATTGCACCCCCCCGGTGCCGCGGTGCCTCTTTGAACTCCGCACGCCCACAAATAACGCGCCGCCCGCCTCGTGCCGCCTTCAGTAGCCGCTTTTTGTCGCCTTTCTATTTAAACCGACCCCGGCCGCTGCCGTCTTTAAAGTCCTACCTCCAGGACCCTTCCTGCTTCCTGCCTGAGGTATTCTGGGACGTGTCCTGACGCTACCTGTAGGCACGGGGAGGGGGAGGTGGAGGGAGAAGGGGGGGGAAAGGGGGGAGAGAGTGGTGGGAGAGAAAAGAAGGGGAGAGCCAGAGAGTGATGAGAGAGGGAGAGGAGAGGAAGAGTAGTGGGAGGGAGAGAGAGTGTTGGGAAAGAGGGGAGTGGTGGGAAAGAGGGGAGTGGTGGGAAAGAGGGGAGTGGTGGGGGAGACGTTGCTGAGATAGGGAGGAGAGGGTGAGATTAGAGAGTGGAGGGAGAGAGAGAAGAGCAGAAGGAGAGTGCGAAGAGACTGGTGGAGAGAGAGAAGACAGGTAGATGATGAGGGAGAAAGGAGGGAGAGAGGAGAGTGAAGGGGGTAAATGGAGTAGAGGGAGAGAGGAGAGTGGAGGAAGAGGAGAGTGGCGGGAGAGAGAAGAGATTGGTGGGAGAGAGAGGAGAGAGTGGTTCGGGAGTGTGGTGGAAGCAAGAAGAGAGTAGTGGTAGAGGTGAGAGAGAAGAGTGATGGTAGAGAGGAGAGAGTGGTAGGAGAGAGAAGAGAGAGTGGTAGGAGAGAGAGAAGAGTGGTGGTAGAGAGAGGAGAGTGGTAGGAGAGAGAAGAGAGAGTGGTAGGAGAGAGAAGAGAGTGATGGTTGAGGGAGAGGTGGATGAAGAGGGAGAACAGGAGGTGGTTCTGACAGAGAGTTAGATGGATGAGGCTGGGGGGCCCCGGGTCGTGGATAACGAGCGGTAATTGCGGCGTGCTTCCCCATTCATGGTGGGGGCCTCAATTGGCAGCGTAGTGCGGGGAGTCACGTGTAGGGGGCGCCATAGGCAGGGTTTGTTGGACGACCCGCCGTAAAATAGCTCTTAGCGCCACCTCCTCAAAAACAACACTCCTCTCCACACGAGCCCCTCACTCTGAGCGGGAACCGAGCCGACCGATACACGTCTCTGACTGGTTCAACACAGCCCCTCACTCTGGGCAGGAACCGAGCCGACCGATACACGTCTCTGAGCGGGAACCGAGCCGACCGATACACGTCTCTGACTGGTTCAACACAGCCCCTCACTCTGGGCAGGAACCGAGCCGACCGATACACGTCTCTGAGCGGGAACCGAGCCGACCGATACACGTCTCTGACTGGTTCAACACAGCCCCTCACTCTGAGCAGGAACCGAGCCGACCGATACACGTGTCTGACTGGTTCAACACCAGCCCCTCACTCTGAGCGGGAACCGAGCCGACCGATACACGTCTCTGACTGGTTCAACACCAGCCCCTCACTCTGAGCAGGAACCGAGCCGACCGATACACGTGTCTGACTGGTTCAACACCAGCCCCTCACCCTGAGCAGGAACCGAGCCGACCGATACACGTCTCTGAGCGGGAACCGAGCCGACCGATACACGTCTCTGACTGGTTCAACACAGCCCCTCACTCTGAGCGGGAACTGAGCCGACCGATACACGTCTCTAACTGGTTCAACACCTCACTCTGAGCAGGAACCGAGCCGACCGATACACGTCTCTGACTGGTTCAACACCAGCCCCTCACCCTGAGCAGGAACCGAGCCGACCGATACACGTCTCTGAGCGGGAACCGAGCCGACCGATACACGTCTCTAACTGGTTCAACACCTCACTCTGAGCAGGAACCGAGCCGACCGATACACGTCTCTGACTGGTTCAACACAGCCCCTCACTCTGAGCAGGAACCGAGCCGACCGATACACGTCTCTGACTGGTTCAACACCTCACTCTGAGCAGGAACCGAGCCGACCGATACACGTCTCTGACTGGTTCAACACAAGGCCCTCACTCTGAGCGGGAACTGAGCCGACCGATACACGTCTCTGACTGGTTCAACACCTCACTCTGAGCAGGAACCGAAGCGACCGATACACGTCTCTGACTGGTTCAACACCAGCCCCTCACTCTGAGCGGGAACCGAGCCGACCGATACACGTCTCTGACTGGTTCAACACCTCACTCTGAGCGGGAACCGAGCCGACCGATACACGTCTCTGACTGGTTCAACACAGCCCCTCACTCTGAGCGGGAACCGAGCCGACCGATAAACGTCTCTGACTGGTTCAACACAGCCCCTCACTCTGAGCGGGAACCGAGCCGACCGATACATGTCTCTGACTGGTTCAAAACCTCACTCTGAGCAGGAACCGAGCCGACCGATACACGTCTCTGAGCGGGAACCGAGCAGACTGATACATGTCTCTGACTGGTTCAACACCTCACTCTGAGCAGGAACCGAGCCGACCGATACACGTCTCTGACTGGTTCAACACAGCCTCTCACTCTGAGCAGGAACCGAGCCGACCGATACACGTCTCTGACTGGTTCAGACTTATGGAGGAGGCGTTACTCTCACATCACTCTCGCATCACTCTCCCAGCAGGCCGCTGGCTGCTACTACTGGTGTAAGATGGCTGCTTCTGTACAGAGACTACTTCTAACTGGCCTGCCACCTGCTGTCTCGTGACAGAATGGGTCTTCTACCTACACTACCGTGTCCAGCACAATTCATAAATACTCTCAACAACAAATGTTTTTCAAAGCTTGAAACAGAAATTTAAGCAGAACTAATTATCAATTAGGGACCCTGACCTAGTTGTCACAGGAGCCTGTATGAGAAGGTACCACCAGGACCCATACTAGCTGTAACTGGGGTAGAGCTAGGTACCATCAATACCTTTAACTACTTGTAGCAGGAGTTTAGGTGGGACTAGGTGGGACCTAGTTGTGGCAGGAGTCTGTACAGGACTAGGTACCAGCAGGACCCTTAACTAGCTGTGGCAGGAGGCTGGGTAGGACTAGCTACCACCAGGACCCTTACCTAGTTGTGGCAGGAGTCTGGGTAGCATTAGGTATCATCAGGACCCTTACCTAGTTGTGGCAGGAGTCTGGGTAGCATTAGGTATCATCAAGACCCTTACCTAGTTGTGGCAGGAGTCTGGGTAGCATTAGGTATCATCAAGACCCTTACCTAGTTGTGGCAGGAGTCTGTACAGGACTAGGTACCATCAGGACCCTTACCTAGTTGTGGCAGGAGGCTAGGTAGGACTAGGTACCACCAGGACCCTTACCTAGTGTTAGCAGGAGTCTGTACAGGACTAGGTACCACCAGGACCCTTACCTAGTGTTGGCAGGAGTCTGTACAGGACTAGGTACCACCAGGACCCTTACCTAGTGTTGGCAGGAGTCTGGGTAGCATTAGGTATCATCAGGACCCTTACCTAGTTGTGGCAGGAGTCTGTACAGGACTAGGTATCACCAGGACCCTTACCTAGTTGTGGCAGGAGTCTGGGTAGGACTCGACAACACCAGGACCCTTCCTTAGTAGCAGTCTGTGCAGGACTAGGTACCACCGGGACCCTCACCTAGTTGTGGCAGGAGTCTGCACTGGACTAGGTACCATCAGGACCCTTATCTAGTTGTGGCAGGAGTCTGTACAGGACTAGGTACCATCAGGACCCTTATCTAGTTGTGGCAGGAGTCTGTACAGGACTAGGTACCACCGGGACCCTTACCTAGTTGTGGCAGGAGTCTGTACAGGACTAGGTACCACCAGGACCCTCACCTAGTGGTGGCAGGAGTCTGTACAGGACTAGGTACCACCAGGACCCTTACCTAGTTGTGGCAGGAGTCTGTACAGGACTAGGTACCACCAGGACCCTTACCTAGTTGTGGCAGGAGTCTGTACAGGACTAGGTACCACCAGGACCCTTACCTAGTGGTGGCAGCATACCGGGTAGGACTAGACAACACCAGGACCCTTCCCTAGTAGCAGAAGGGGTCTCATTAAGGGTAGATGGTTTGGTGGATCAGGGAGGGGGGAGGTCAGGGGGGCCACCCAACATGCTCCCTTTTCTACCCAGCATGCTCTCTGTTTTGTTTAATTTCTTTGACTTCCAGAAATAACCCTCTTCTACAACAAACATCATTACATCATTATAATCACACGCGGCCTGTTTGAGGACCCACGAGGAATCACTAACGACAACTTTGCTGTACTGAGGGGTCCATCATGTCACTTGTTTAGTGTCTTGATAAGTGTAACATAGTGCCTTATGGAACATATTGCCTCATATATAAGTAAGTGTTGTTGTGTAAAACCTTGCGTATAGGCCATGGCTAGTGCGCTAGTCAGTTTGCAAGTGCGGCTTATAGGATCAGGACAAAGTCAGGGTGCGTTTTTGAGTTCTTAGATATAAACCGCAGTACTAAAGTCACCATAATCAGGTGCTATGATAGGCTTATACAATTCTCCTAAGTTGGGGGGCGGATTACACGCAAGTTAGGCTAATATGCAAGGTTTTACTAAAATAAATGTAACATAGTGCTTCATATAGGTTAGGGTTAATGGCAACAAATGACAATGATTGAAACCTTGAGGTATTCTTAAAGGGTTGATAGAGCCTGTTGTTACAGTGTTGTAGCAGTGTTGGTGTAGGGTGTATCAAACAGTCATTACAGCCCTGTGTGAGGGTCCTTAAAGGGTTAACAAAATCAGGTGGTCCTTAAAGGGTTAATACAGTAGGTGGTAATTAAAGGGTTAACACTGTAGGTGGTACTTAAAGGGTTAATACAGTAGGTGGTACTTAAAGGGTTAATACAGTAGGTGTTACTTAAAGGGTTAATACAGTAGGTGGTACCTAAAGGGTTAATACAGTAGGTGGTACTTAAAGGGTTAATACAGTAGGTGGTACATAAAGGGTTAACACAGTAGGTGGTCCTTAAAGGGTTAACACAGTAGGTGGTCCTTAAAGGGTTAACACAGTAGGTGGGTGTATAGGGAGGTGTTTAATGGTACTTAAGGCAGTGTCTGCGGTCCTCAAGGCCCCATCTGCAGCTACTTAAGGCGCTACTTAAGGCGCTACTTAAGGAGCTATCATGCCGCTGTACATGGACGGCTTCTTACCTCAGACAGTCTGTAGTACTTTAACCCTTTAAGGACCGCATTGTCTCTTAAAGAAACATTTGTCAATATGATGCACTAATGCAGCGCTGGCAAGTAACAGTGTTGCATTCATGCATTATTTCGATCCTCCGTGTGTGTATCAACCTCATTGGGGTGTCATAAAGCATGAAGGCAGCCCTGGCGATTAACTCACCAGGACTGTGTTCACGCTTCGAGAGACAAAGGGATCACATTGAAGTGCTATGCGGTGTGTAAAGATTTATATAAATACAGCGTCGTTATGCGGCCTCTACAGCGCTGTGTACAAGGGACTGCACGCGGAGAGTGGGGGACGATCAGCCTCTGATAAATACAACCTCATTCAATTAGCCTCCCTGAATTGGTACACATTGATTTTGGACAATTCTCAAAGTCCTACAAATATAGATTCATCACTTATATTCTTACATTATAAGGAAGCTAACTCAGTGTATAACCTTATAGTAAACCATGTGTAATGTTAAATAGCATGTGAGTAGAATTTTGAAGTAAAGGTACATTTTCTCAGTGAAGAGAGAGAGCTAGAGTATTTTCCTGCTCCCCTCACATTGAGCTGCTTCCCTAACTCTGAGCTGCTCCCCTCACATTGAGCTGCTCCCCTCACATTGAGCTGCTCCCCTAACCCTGAGCTGCTCCCCTCACCCTGAGCTGCTCCCCTCACCCTGAGCTGCTCCTCTCACCCTGAGCTGCTCTCCTTACCCTGAGCTGCTCTCCTCACCATGAGTTGTCCCCTCATCCTGAGCTGCTCCCCTCATCCTGAGCTGCTCCCCTAATCCTGAGCTGCTCCCCTCACCCTGAGTTGCTCCCCTAATCCCGAGCTCCCCCTCACCCTGAGCTGCTCCCCTCACCCTGAGCTGCTCCCCTCACCCTGAGCTACTTCCCTCACCCTGAGCTGCTCCCCTCATCCTGAGCTGCTCCCCTAATCCTGCACTGCTCCCCTCACTCTGAGCTGCTCCCCTCACTCTGAGCTGCTCCCCTCACCCTGAGCTGCTCCCCTCACCCTGAGCTGCTCCCCTCACCCTGAGCTGCTCCCCTCATCCTGAGCTGCTCCCCTAATCATGAGCTGCTCCCCTCACCCTGAGTTGCTCCCCTCACCCTGAGCTGCTCCCCTCACCCTGAGCTGCTCCCCTCATCCTGAGCTGCGTCCATTACTCTGAGCTGCTCCCCTCACCCTGAGCTGCTGCCCTCATCCTGAGCTGCTCCCCTAATCCTGCACTGCTCCCCTCACCAAGAGCTGCTCCCCTCACTCTGAGCTGCTCCCCTCACCCTGAGCTGCTCCTCTCACCCTGAGCTGCTCCCCTCACCCTGAGCTGCTCCCCTCATCCTGAGCTGCTCCCCTCATCCTGAGTTGCTCCCCTCACCCTGAGCTGCTCCCCTCACCCTGAGCTGCTCCTCTCACCCTGAGCTGCTCCCCTCACCCTGAGCTGCTCCCCTCACCCTGAGCTGCTCCCCTTATCCTGAGCTGCTCCCCTAATCATGAGCTGCTCCCCTCACCCTGAGTTGCTCCACTCACCCTGAGCTGCTCCCCTCACCCTGAGCTGCTCTCCTCACCCTGAGCTACTTCCCTCACCCTGAGCTGCTCCCCTCATCCTGAGCTGCTCCCCTCACCCTGAGCTGCTCCCCTCACCCTGAGCTGCTCCCCTCATCCTGAGCTGCGTCCATTACTCTTAGCTGCTCCCCTCACCCTGAGCTGCTGCCCTCATCCTGAGCTGCTCCCCTAATCCTGCACTGCTCCCCTCACCAAGAGCTGCTCCCCTCACTCTGAGCTGCTCCCCTCACCCTGAGCTGCTCCTCTCCCCCTGAGCTGCTCCCCTCACCCTGAGCTGCTCCCCTCATCCTGAGCTGCTCCCCTCATCCTGAGTTGCTCCCCTCATCCTGAGCTGCTCCCCTCACCCTGAGCTGCTCCCCTCACACTCAGCTTTGCACCATACTGATCCACTTCTTCACCTTGAGTTGCTCCTCTCCCCCTGAGCTGCTCGCTCACCCCGTTTGACCTGCCCGGCTGCTCACACTGAGCTGCTCGCGTACCCAGCTGTTCCCCAATTATTCGCAGCGCGTTGCTACAGGAATAACTCTGCACCAACCACTCACCTCCTCCTCCATGTAGACTTTAATTCTGCAGCTGCTAGAAGTGAGTGGTGTGGAAACCACCACAGCCTTGTTGTGTTTTGTGACCTACTTGAGTTGATGAGTTGACTGTAGGTGTATAAATAGGCGCGGTGCCTAGACAAAGCCGCTCCATGTTTGCGAGCTGCTCCCAGGTCAGTGGTAGGCGGTACGCCATCCCCCCACCAGGGGGAGCCACCGCTGGGTACGGTCTGCACTGCACGGGGGCCATTATGTGCGAGATGCCCTCTGTCTTCATGATGCACAATTACAGCCAGTCACTCACCAGGGATACATGCATGCATGATGCAGACCCAACAGGGCTGATACAAGTGCAAACAATCTGCATGGTACTCTCCCTGTGCCAAATCTCCCATGATGCATTGCAGGCAAAACAATGTCCCTTTGGGGGATTAATGCTGACAACAAAAATGGTAATGTCAGGACCCTTACCTAGTTGTGGTAGGAGTCTGTACAGGACTGGGTACCACCAGGACCCTCACCTAGTTGTGGCAGGAGTCTGTACAGGACTAGGTACCACCAGGACCCTCACCTAGTTGTGGCAGGAGTCTGGGTAGGACAAGGTACCACCAGGACCCTTACCTAGTTGTTGCAGGAGTCTGTGCAGGACTAAGTACCACCAGGACCCTCACCTAGTTGTGGCAGTAGTCTGTGCAGGACTAGGTACCACCAGGACCCTCACCTAGTTGTGGCAGTAGTCTGTACAGGACTAGGTACCACCAGGACCCTCACCTAGTTGTGGCAGGAGTCTGTACAGGACTAGGTACCACCAGGACCCTGACCTAGTTCTGACAGGAGTCTTTACAGGACTAGGTGCCACCAGGACCCTTTCCTAGTTGTGGCAGGAGTCTGTACAGGACCAGGTACCACTAGGACCCTCACCTAGTTGTGGCAGGAGTCTGTACAGGACCAGGTACCACCAGGACCCTCACCTAGTTGTGGCAGGAGTCTCCACAGGACTAGGTAGCACCAGGACCCTTACTTAGTTGTGGCAGGAGTCTGTACAGGACCAGGTACCACAAGGACCCTCACCTAGTTGTGGCAGGAGTCTGCACAGAACTAGATATCACCAGGACCCTTACCTAGTTGTGGCAGGAGTCTGGGTAGGACTAGGTACCACCAGGACCCTTAGCTAGTTGTGGCAGGAGTCTGTACAGGACTAGGTACCACCAGGACCCTCACCTAGTTGTGGCAGGAGGCTGGAGAGGACTAGGTACCACCAGGACCCTTACCTAGTTGTGGCAGGAGTCTGTACAGGACTAGGTACCACCAGGACCCTTCCCTAGTTGTGGCAGGAGGCTGGAGAGGAAGGCATTTGGCTGTGGCTTGTCCTGGAGCTTGTTCTGCGGTACACATTCATGTATCGCTGGTTCTGGTCTCCAGTCCCTCATCACTGCGCTTGGTGAGCGGTTAATTTGTAAATGGAAGGCAGCAATGTTTACAAAAGAAGGTGGAGAATATATTTGGGATATTCTGCATATGTTCTACATAACATGCAGGCTGTAGATACATGGTAATATGGCTACCGTAAACTCCAGCGTGTAAGCCTAACTCACGTATTAGCCGCACCTAGACTTTGGGAAAATGCTATAAGCCTCACCGAGGGCATGGTTGTAACAATTCTAGTAATGTACATCTAAAACTTGCATATAAGCCGCAGCTAGACTTTGTCCTAAGCCTCACTGGTAATTTGACTTGCATACTAGCTGCGGCCTATGCGAGAAGTTTACGGTGTAGTGGCTCATTTCAGCACCTGGATACTTATACATGTCAATACCAAGTACCCCCGGCACGCAATCTATGCTTTATTCAAGATACATGTGTTCGTACCCATTATGTATTTCATGCCCCTGTACCCTGTGCTATACCATAAGGCTCTGTGCTCTGACGAGTACATC
>CANHQG010000815.1:0-15080 GCA_947462335.1 Harmothoe impar
CCCTCAGCAAAAAAAACTGCAAAAAAACGCCCTCGTCATTTGTTTCAATGCTTGGTGATGACAACATTCTTATCGAGAGGCCTTAGAACCTAAGTAGTCTTCTAGGAATTATGGTCAAGGTACAAGGGAGGATTAACATAACCAAACAAATGTGTCTGGAATGCAGTACATGACTCAGAAGGAATCATGACTTGTTAAATCCTCAACAGAAATGAAAACCTAAAGACTATTCAATAGTCATGGACATTGAGAGGGTCGTGCCCTGTGCTATTTGACACATTCACATCTTTAATGGCGCATTAAATTACCCAAATGTGCACCTATTTGCACATTGGTAGTTTTCATAATTCCTTACTTAAATAGTAAACCTACCCTTAATTATCTAAGGAACTTTCTAACAGAGGGGGTTGGTGGACTTTGGGGGGGAGGGAACCAAAGAAAAAAAATTGGACTCCTGAGGGGGGGAACCAAAGGAATTTGGACCCCACTTGAAGGGGACCAAAAAGATTGCACCCCTTTTTAGCGAAAAAGCCCGCACGTTACTATAGCTCAAAGGGGTTGGCCACGTTCAATTTCAACCTGCCATGTGGGGGGGGGGGGGGGGGGAACCAAAAAAAATTTCGACCCACTTGCAGAGAATGCATCGACCCCTCCCTGTTGTTAAAAAATGACCACTCCCTTAAATGGTGCATTGGTAAAAACCCTGTCAATATCCTGGAATAGTTAGTTCTGTTTAGTCTTAAATTTAAAACTTTATCACAGTTGTGACAGTCTAGGTTCCTCTAAGGTCAGCCATACCGAGGTCCTATAGACTAATCAGTTAAAGTAGCAACGCGCGTCGGGTCCCCCTACTCCCGGCGACCATCCCCGTGCCGAGGGCGGCCGCTCCCGTGACGGCCGCCTTGTTCCATTCAAACTCACCCAGATACCGTAATTCCCATCCAATCCTCTCCAAATAAAGTGCCCCTGAAAGCCAAGTAGTAAGGCTTATATGGGGTATGTATATTTAGGGTATATACGGCCGCCTTCCCGGCCCTAGGAGGCTGGGAAGTTTGTGTTGATAGATGTGACCACACATGTGGTGGTTGCTGGGCAACGGACCCATGGCATCTACCCCCTAGGGTCTCTGATTACGTTTTACTACCTCTAGACTGGGGATTACGTTTCTAGGTTAGCTGTAACGACTTAGGGGAGGGTTAGGGCTGTCTTGGAGTGACCAGAGCATATTTGTACACCAACTAGAAGTGTGAGAACATTGTACTCAAATACTTTGCCTGGATGCAGGACGAACATGGAACAAGATATAAGGTAGCTGCATTAACCTCCTTATTACACAAAATGTGCTGAATAAGTTCCATTAAGATATTTGCAATTCAATTGATATTTTCTGGTGGTAAATCATGATTTAGTACACCAACCCTGAGTTTGTGTGAGCAGGTTGAATGGTGGAGGGGTGGTGGTGGGGGGGGGGGGGGTCATGTGGACGCTGGTGGGAGTGCCTGCTCTATATGTGTGGCTCTGACTACCCAGTCTCTGCTTGTGTGCTAGATGCCCTCTCAATACATATCAGTAAACAAGAATACTTTAAATAACATGGAACAAACGTTTCCTGAATGTGTGGAAAAAGTTCTTAAAAAAACGTTATTATAATGCTATTTAACACAAATGCATTGACTCTAATTAACTTACATTAACACCATACCAAAACGTTTCAATGTGTAGCCCCATTACAACGTTATTTTGTGTTTTTTTATAATGTATTTTGACTGAAAAATAATGTTTAAAAAAGGTCATTTTTTACGGAAAACTTGGGGTGAGGAGCTAATTCATGATGGGAAAATACTGCTTTTTGGGAGATTCGAACCTATAAGGGTAGGATTCATCTACCACTAGTGCTTAAACCACACAGCCATGGCGTCCATACGCAATGTAACACTTGCTCAAGGGTAAAATTGTACACAATGGCGAGGTCAAGACATGCCAACTTGCAACGTGTACGGCAATGTTTAGCCCATCCTTTAGCATTGGCCTAGGCTTACACTTTGCCGTACACATTGTGATCTTAACCTCCCTACTATAGTTCAATAACCTTTTATAGGCAGCATGGTGCATTAATACACTAGCTTCTCATGATCTATGAATGCAGCCTGGCGGGTAACTCACCAGTGCAGCATTTTAAAAAGCATTATGCAGAGTGTATCAACCCCTATATGATCGACATGATTGCCAGTTATAGACAGTTTGAACCCTTTATGGGCAGCATCGTGCTTTGATTCACCCTGCCCCTTTGGTGGCTCCAGATGGGTCAAAATCGACCTGGCAACTTGGGCTACTTTTGGAGAAAAAACTTGGAAAATAAATTGTCTAAAAAAGCGACTTTGTGACCTGGGTACCTTAATTTTGGCGACTTTTTGACCTCAGGGGGGACACCCCTCTGCACCCCCCTTTGGTTACACAATCCATGAATGCAACCAATGCAACATGACGAGCCTACAGGGTTGATACAAGTATTGAAATAGAACCTAATCATGTTTATAGCATTTTAGCATAATGAGCAAAATAATCTGTTTCAGTGGCATTTACCTGGGCCCATACACAAGGGAAGCCAATATCACCACCCAGAACCTTGAGGATGGGGATATTCAGCCTGTCCCCCAAGGGCTCTGTACACAGGGGCTGGTCATGGAGATCTGGGCCTTCGCTCAAAGAGGACAGTGGGGTAAAAATAGAATACTTAAGCTCATATATGCTTTAGTACCACAAGACATAGGACCGACAATAAAAGAGGGTACCTTGCACTCTAGATTGAAAAGGATGGTCTCCAAAAAGAAGTTAGAGAGAAGATGCATGGACACTTACAAAATATTCATGGATACTCCTTTCAATTTATGCAAAAGAATTGTTGGGCACCCGCCTGACGCAGCCGTCGGGCACCCGCCTGAGGCAGCCGACACGCCCCCGTCTGACGCGGCCGTCGGGCACTCGCCTGACGCAGCCGTCACGCCCCCGTCTGACGCGACCGTCGGGCACTCGCCTGACGCAGCCGTCGGGCACCCGCCTGACGCAGCCGTCGGGCACCCGCCTGACGCAGCCGACACGCCCCCGTCTGACGCGGCCGTCGGGCACTCGCCTGACGCAGCCGTTGGGCACCCGCCTGACGCGGCCGTCGGGCCTGACGCAGCCGACACGCCCCCGTCTGACCCGGCAGTCGGGCACTCGCCTGACGCAGCCGTTGGGCACCCGCCTGACGCGGCCGTCGGGCCTGAGGCAGCCGACACGCCCCCGTCTGACGCGGCCGTCGGGCACTCGCCTGACGCAGCCGTCGGGCACCTGCATGACGCTGCCAACTTAAAGGGAATAACAACAATTAGAGGCCGTAAATTACAACAATTGCACTGTTATCTGTCCCAGTCTGGAGGCTCCCGTGCTGGGCCTATTAACGTAATACAATGACAACAGATTGAATGGCCGCCCGACACCGTTCACCACTTATGGGTAATGGGACGCACGGACGGAAATGGATGTTACCCAATTTATCAAAGGATCATTATCGTACAGATAAATTGGTCTGTTTTGTTGAAAGTTTTTTTTTTTAATAAAAGAGAATACATCTTTGAAGATAAAATATTGCCATTTTATATAAGTCTGTTACTCGGCTAGTATATATGATATGACCTAAATAGAGAGGTGTGACCCAGTTATTGGCATCATGTGACCCAGTAAAAAATGTATGACCTACTGTAAACGTACATATTTTCGCTGGTACAAATTTTCGCGGATTTGCTTCAAAATACCATTTCGCTGGGATTTTAATTCGCTGATATTGAAATATTACAGTTACAGAGCTATATTGGATAAATTTTCGCTCTGTACATATTTTCGCGGTTTTTAAAATCCGCGAAATCCGCGAAAATATGTACAGCGCGAAATAAAATACGTTTACAGTAGTTTTTAGAAGTGTTACCTAGTTAACAGGATGTGATTCAATTATGGAGGTGTGACCCAGTTACAGACAAGGGTGTGACTCAGTTACAGGGATGGGTGTGACCAAGTTACAGAGGTGTGACCCAGTCACAGAGGTGTGACCCAGTTAGAGGGGTAGGGTTGATGCAGTTACAGAGGTGTGACCCAGTTATAAAGGTGTGACCGAGTTTCAGGGGTAGGTGTGACCCATTTACAGAGGTGTGACCCAGTTACATGGGTAGGGTTGACCCAGTTACAGAGGTGTGACCCAGTTACAGAGGTATGACCCAGTTACAGAGGTGTAACCCAGTAAGGTGTGACCCAGTTAGAGGTGTGACCCAGTTAAAGAGGTGTGACCCAGCTACAGAAGGCTGACCTAGTTACAGAGGGCTGACCTAGTTACAGAGGTGTGTGTGACCCAGTTACAGCGGTGTGACCTAGTTACAGAGGTGTGACCCAATTACAGAGGTGTGGCCCAATTACAGAGTTGTGACCCAGTTACAGCGCTGTGACCCAGTTATAGGGGTGTGACCCAGTTACAGAGGTGTGACCTAGTTACAGAGGTGTGACCCAGTTACAGGGGTGGCCATGGTGAGTGGGTTGACGCGGGTCGGTGATGCACGGCGGGCTGTGGTGGTGAGATGTGCCGCAGGAGGATGATTCATGGAGTCAGTGTGGAATGTGACTTAGGTGTGTGTGTACATGTACACCGTCTCCGCACGCCTGGGTGTAGCATGGAAACACCCAGTATATACACCCAGCCCTACCAGCACACACCTCCTACACACCCAGCCACATGGAGATGCCACACACCTAGATACATGGACTACAACAACATGCCGAGCACATGGTACCTCAGGATGTAGCCACCGTGACCCTCTACTATAGCCAAGACTACAAGTACAGGGACATAAACCTGGGTACAAGCAGGCACCTACCGACCTCACCTAGAGCTGTGTACTACGGTACAGGGAACTTACAAAGTACATGCTAACCACCAGGGACTATAGCAACCACATGTACTTCGGTACAGGGAACTTACAAAGTACATGCTAACCACCAGGGACTAACAACCACATGCATGGTCTGTTCTAGAGGTATGACCACACATACCAATACATGGACACAGTGCTAGAGACACAATGTCACATATTGGTAAGTACAAGACACCTACCGACCTCACCTAGGTGTGTATACTATAACTTACAAGGAGACAGGGGACTGCATGATTACTACCAGGGACATCATGTAGCAACCACATGCCTGTACTATACCGAGGTAGCAGGAGACCTTATGCAGGCGTCCATTGCTTGATCTGGTACTGGCGAGATAAGCAGTGATAACAACTGTCACATGGGTACCAGCTGTTACATAATTCACCCTAAGAATTCGGCAGTGAATACAAAGAAGTATCTCATTGGTTGGTAATCCATCCAGCTACACGCCTATAGGTATGGCCACTACTATACATACACCTAAATGTACCACAGTGCTACAGACACCTACCAGTAAGTACAAGACACCTACCATTGAACCTCACCCAGACTTGTAAGGAGACATTTTCGTGGGGATACATGATTATTTCCAAGGACTAGCAACCGCATGTCTGTCCTATAGGACTAACTAACATAAACACAACTTTATTTTGGAAAAGTTTTTTTTAATCTAATTTTATTTATTTTTTATTGGAAAAGTCGCCCTTTCTTGGCGTATTGGTCTATAGCTCCCACTGCAGCCCCAGTGTACAGAGTAGACAGCCCCCCCCCCCCCCCCTGGCTGCACCCCCATACTGTAGGTGTGGGTGTAGGTGTGGGTACATCCACATAGGGGGACATAGTAGAGGGGTGGGCGCCCTGGAGGACAGTAACTGGGTGAGTAGGGGCAATGACACATGGGACATGTAGCCTCTCCTACTGTGTGTTAGGAGTTGTAGTGTAGGGTATACTATAACTAGAGCACCCACTGTGTGGTATGAGTTGTAGTGTGGGGTATACTACAACTAGAGCACCCACTGTGAGTTATGAGTTGTAGTGTAGGGTAGACTACAACTAGAGCACCCACTGTGTGGTATGAGTTGTAGTGTAGGATATACTATAACTAGAGCACCCACTGTGAGTTAGGAGTTGTAGTGTAGGGTAGACTACAACTAGAGCACCCACTGTGTGGTATGAGTTGTAGTGTGGGGTATACTACAACTAGAGCACCCACTGTGAGTTATGAGTTGTAGTGTAGGGTAGACTACAACTAGAGCACCCACTGTGTGGTATGAGTTGTAGTGTAGGATATACTATAACTAGAGCACCCACTGTGAGTTAGGAGTTGTAGTGTAGGGTAGACTACAACTAGAGCACCCACTGTGTGGTATGAGTTGTAGTGTAGGATATACTATAACTAGAGCACCCACTGTGAGTTAGGAGTTGTAGTGTAGGGTAGACTACAACTAGAGCACCCACTGTGTGGTATGAGTTGTAGTGTGGGGTATACTACAACTAGAGCACCCACTGTGAGTTATGAGTTGTAGTGTAGGGTAGACTACAACTAGAGCACCCACTGCGTGGTATGAGTTGTAGTGTAGGGTATACTATGGCTGCTATAACTAGAGCACCCACTGTGAGTTAGGAGTTGTAGTGTAGGGTAGACTACAACTAGAGCACCCACTGTGAGTTAGGAGTTGTAGTGTAGGGTAGACTACAACTAGAGCACCCACTGTGAGTTAGGAGTTGTAGTGTAGGGTAGACTATAACTAGAGCACCCACTGTGGGTTAGGAGTTGTAGTGTAGGGTAAACTACCGTATAACTAGAGCACCCACTGTGTGGTATGAGTTGTAGTGTGGGGTATACTACAACTAGAGCACCCACTGTGAGTTATGAGTTGTAGTGTAGGGTAGACTATAACTAGAGCACCCACTGCGTGGTATGAGTTGTAGTGTAGGGTAGACTACAACTAGAGCACCCACTGTGAGTTAGGAGTTGTAGTGTAGGGTATACTATAACTAGAGCACCCACTGTGAGTTAGGAGTTGTAGAGTAGGGTAGACTATAGCTAGAGCACCCACTGTGTGGTATGAGTTGTAGTGTAGGGTATACTATGGCTGCTATAACTAGAGCACCCACTGTGAGTTAGGAGTTGTAGTGTAGGGTAGACTATAACTAGAGCACCCACTGTGAGTTATGAGTTGTAGTGTAGGGTAGACTACAACTAGAGCACCCACTGCGTGGTATGAGTTGTAGTGTAGGGTATACTATGGCTGCTATAACTAGAGCACCCACTGTGAGTTAGGAGTTGTAGTGTAGGGTAGACTATAACTAGAGCACCCACTGTGGGTTAGGAGTTGTAGTGTAGGGTAGACTATAACTAGAGCACCCACTGTGAGTTAGGAGTTGTAGTGTAGGGTAGACTACAACTAGAGCACCCACTGTGGGTTAGGAGTTGTAGTGTAGGGTAAACTACAACTAGAGCACCCACTGTGAGTTAGGAGTTGTAGTGTAGGGTAGACTACAACTAGAGCACCCACTGTGGGTTAGGAGTTGTAGTGTAGGGTAGACTACAACTAGAGCACCCACTGTGGGTTAGGAGTTGTAGTGTAGGGTATACTACCATATAACTAGAGCACCCACTGTGAGTTACCGTAAAACCTTGCCTATAGGTCGACCTCACTTATAGGTCGAATTGGAATTTTGAGGGAAAAAAATCGACCTATAGCAAAATACATTGAACTTTAGGAAAAACCCACTTATAGGTCGAATTGGAGTTTGAGATTTTTGGGGGGCAAACCCCACCCTAAACCCCCCTAGAGCAGCTTTTCCCGAGGCCAAAATGACTATTATTTCTGTTATCTTGCCTTTTAGACAACCCCCTACTTCTTGCACAAAGAGATTTGGGTTTACAGAGATAATAATCTCAGAAAAAAAGGTATGTTTTCCAGTATTAAGAATGACGTTTTTTTTGGCTCTTTAAATGGTTGACCATTTTTCAAAACCCCACCTATAGGTCGAATTGGACTTTTGGCAAGAAAAATCGACTTATAGCAAAAATTAATTCCAAATAAAGATCGACCTATAAGCGAGGTTTTACGGTAGGAGTTGTAGTGTAGGGTAGACTTTAACTAGAGCACCCACTGTGAGTTAGGAGTTGTAGTGTAGGGTATACTACCCTATAACTAGAGCACCCACTGTGAGTTAGGAGTTGTAGTGTAGGGTAGATTATAACTAGAGCACCCACTGTGAGTTAGGAGTTGTAGTGTAGGGTAGACTACAACTAGAGCACCCACTGTGAGTTAGGAGTTGTAGTGTAGGGTAAACTACCGTATAACTAGAGCACCCACTGTGAGTTAGGAGTTGTAGTGCACAGGGTAGACTATAACTAGAGCACCCACTGTGAGTTAGGAGTTGTAGTGTGTAGGGTAGACTACAACTAGAGCACCCACTGTGAGTTAGGAGTTGTAGTGTGTAGGGTAGACTATAACTAGAGCACCCACTGTGAGTTAGGAGTTGTAGTGTGTAGGGTAGACTACAACTAGAGCACCCACTGTGAGTTAGGAGTTGTAGTGTGGGGTATACTATAACTAGAGCACCCACTGTGTTAGGAGTTGTAGTGTAGGGTATACTACAACTAGAGCATTCATTATTCATTTTTCATTATTATAGAATCGTCAAAAAAAGGTGTGTTTTTTGGCCGGCGACGGAGTCCCCGGCCATGGTTAAGGAGTTCACTTTTCCGTAAGGTTTCAACAGGAGTTGCGCGTCCATAGGATTAGCATTGGATCGTTTGCTTTTTGCACCCTACATACACAGGCTCTATGGTCTCCCACCCCTCAGCACTGCAATCCGCTAAGGTGTGCTTCTCACTCCGTCCGCTGTCCGCTGCGTAAGGCCTGTAGTCCTCCACCCTTCAGCACTGCACTCCGCCAGAGTAATCCTAACCCTGCGTCGTCAGCCGTTCCTCTTACGCATTGGACCTTACCTGCAATCATTCTATATGTTGTTCACACATCAAGAACCCAGAATGCACTGCTCATTCCGGTCTACTGAGCTTTCAATGGTATAATGTTTTTCACACGCCCCCCCCCCCCCCCCCCCCCACTCCACACCCAAACACACTGCAGCGGCTACACACTGCCAATACCCTAATGACCCTCACCTGCCCGGGGATCAGCACACACCACGGCAGGAGAGTCCTTCTCACAAGCCTCTACCCTCCTCATACACACACTCTAAACAGCGGCTTGCCCCCTCCCCTTCACTACTACAGACGACCAGCTCACACGTCTCCCACCTGCCCTGGCGCCAGTCTGCTACATGTACTGCAACTGTGGCAGTGTGAGGGTTAGCTTGCTATGTCGCCTTACAAGACCTTAGTACAAAGTTAAAGCATGCAGCTCAGAAAGCTGGTTGTTCCCCTCGTGAACTCACCAGGCAACTGAGGTGTGCCACCATAATGTATATGACGGGGAATAACACACCTTGGACAGGCAGCTCTCTGAGAGCTGCTAATTACCTCTACCCGCCCTGTGTATACATATATATATATACTTAGTATGCACCTCACAGGCAAACACTCTATCATAACCCAGAATGCACTGCTCATTCCGGTCTACTGAGCTTTCAATGGTACAATGTTTTTCACACATCTCCCTGCCCCACCACACACTCACTGCAGGTGAGGTGTTGGCAGTGTGTGGCCGCTGTAGTGTGTGTGTGTGTGTGTGTGTGTGTGGGGGGGGGGGGGGGGTGACCAACAGTGTGTTGTCCTACTCACAAGCCGTCATATATACATTTAGCTGCACACCTTGCCTACCCTCCACATACGCACCTCGTACATAGTAGTATTTACCAACCAGTCAGTGCTACTACTACATCGGGAAGGCCTGACTGGTGTATGAACACATTCAGCGCCGACTTCTCTATACTAACCCTTTAAGAACAGCATATATGTGATCCAGAATCCTTGATGGAAGCCGGCCACCACGCCTATGGCGTGGATTTCGTAGATCATATACCTTTAAATTCTAGTTTACACTCTTTTTTCATTTTCATTTTTTCATTTTCTGTCAGATTTTGACAATAATAAAATTTTATATTAATAATGAACTTTTCATGCGGCCCCTCTAGAGGCATGCAGGCGGTGGACGGTAAACTCAAATGTCAGTTCTCATGGCCTAAGCACAGTGTTGGCAAAATGACATTGGCACATCGTAATGGCCGACGTGAGCCCATCAGACATCAGCCACAATAGCCGGCCATGATCTCAGCTTTCCGACAGTAAAATAATTTTTAAAATATTCCTATTAGCAGCTGGTTAACTCCAACTTATAAGCAGTTTTTCAGTGAATTTAAACATTTTCAAATCGATTTTGTAAGCTGTTATTAAAGAAGTACATTACAATCTGTATTCATTCATATGAAAAGAGGGCCGATGTGGTCTGTCTAGAAGGCAAATGGTGTGTGTAAGATCTCCCGACGCAGGCCACATTGGTAGATGAGGCCAAACAAAAACAAAAAGTTGTGTTCAGGTAACCCAACCTACCCTATCATTTTGGCCCAACCCTAAACTTCTTTTTTTTAGACTTATCTTGGTTAGGGTACCTTATGACCCAAGGACCTATCAGATTTATTACATGTTGTGGGATAAGAGGGGAGGAAAGTCTTATCCTTTGTATAGTAGCTAATCATAATGGCAGTATTTAGGAACTGATAATGCCTTAATGAAGCTATTTAATTGGTTTGTAAGTGGATATAGTGGGGATATTAGTTAAAATAAACATGATAATTGGCAGTTGGAAATATATCAACTGTAAGCATGTTGCGAATCAGAAGTATCCTTCCTTAGACTTACCTCAATACCTCAAAAAAGAAAAATTCTAAAAAAAAAAAAATTCGACCTACCTACCCTATTTTTTTTGGCCATGCTACCTGAACACGACTTATTTTTTTGTTTGGCCTGAGTGGCATGTGTTAGCCTTGAGGCTGTGGGTGCCCATGTAGCTGTACCTAACGTCATACTTGATGCCACATGGCACTGCATGTGTGTCTATTATTGGTGTGGCTGATTGACAGGTCCACCCGCAGTCACCCCCCCCCCCCCCACCCCTTCTCTCTCCATAGATGTCAGTGTTTCTGTCTGTGCGTCAGTACGGGCATGGTGCTCAGGTAGACCATGTGTCATTCCGGACCTACTAAACTTTAACCTGCATCACTAGATTTAATTATACACAAGAACAAACAGATGTCCTAAAAAGAATTTCATAACTCCCGACTCAACTCAAATATAGTGTACCTTCAGAGACCCATAGTACACGGTTGGCACTGCAGACTACTTCTTACTAATATAATACAATACATGTGTACCGTAAAAACTCCTCATTTAAGACGGCCTTATTCTTAGGATTTATTTTTCCTAACAAGGGTGTCGTCTTAAAGGCGGGGTTTTCGTTTATATAGAATTAAAGAGAAAATAAAAAATGTGTTCTCATACAAGGGGGTCGTCTTTTAAGGTGAGGTCTTAAAGGAGGGGTTTTATGGTAGTCCTTTTTGGTTTCACGGTGTAATGCTCCAAGGTGTCACGTTCGTGTTCAATGAGTCATGATGCACCAATGCAGTACTTACTAACTGACTGACACACTGTTGGTGTTGGTGTACCAACCCTCTTACAGGGGTTTGCATGATGCATGAAAGCAGTAACGACAAGTTACCCGCTGATGCTGCATTCACGCATCATTACTACGAAGCTTAAAGTGGCATTCTCACCGAGCGTTTCCCACTCACAATTCTAGTACTGTTCTAGTCTGCTTTGTGGTAAGTGTGAGTGGTGAGAATGCCCCTTTAAGTGCATGATGCATTAAAGCACTCTGCTGCCCTTAAAGGGTTAATAGTCGTGGGGCCTTAGAGGTTGTGGCCCTAATACCTACATGGCTGTGTACTTATATCAACACGGGTCTCACAGGCTTAGTCAAAATACCAACACGGCGCTATGTGAGGAGGGCTAATATTGTAGATGATTAAGTGTGAGTTAGAGAGGTTAACCCTTTAGGAACGGTAAAGCGCTTTAATTCTCTGTGCTGTCGTCATGATGCATGAATGCAGCCCTGGTGAGTAACTCGCTAGTGCTGCATTCATACATCATGCCAACCCTACATGATTGAGACACTCCCGAAGGGTCGGCATGATGCACCAATCCAGCACCGGGGAGTTTATTCTCCGGGGCTGCATTGGTGTACCATAATGACAAATGTCATCTTTTTAGTAGCATGCCGTCCTTAAAGGGTTAGAGAGGGGGCGGGGCACCTTGGTACATACACCTCCTCTCTGACTCTGTGTTCTGTCCTGTATTGGGGGCCACTCTGTACACTTTAATATCTGTAATACCTTATACAGAGGGCGGACCGGTACTGTAGTCTTAGAGTGGATTTCTGTGTGTTTTGCTGGGGGGGGGGGGGGGGAATGAAAACTGTATTTCTTGTTAAAAGGATTTGGTGAGGGGGAAGGGGGGGGGGGGGCAACAAATTTACGACAGGCCTTTTGCCTACATAGTCTATGCAAAAGTTGGACCCACAAGAGTAGGGTCCTAACCCTATGGACAAGGGACAAGAGAACACAGGGGGCTAAGACCCATGCCTTAAAATCGACAAGGGACATTGGTATTTCTTAAAATCTACAAGTGACACAGCCACCTCCCATCAGGGGCCCTACGAGGCAGCCTACAAAACGGCATGCCCTACACGTCAGGGCACATGACGTGCACATGGTGGTGGTTAGTGTAATTACCTGGTACTCCCTTACCCCACGTGATACAACCATATGTAGCACAGTGGGGTAAGGCCCCCCCCCCCCCAAAAAAAAGGGTTGTTTCAGGTAACATGGGCAGAAAATGTAGGGTCGGTAGATCGGATTTTTTTTTTTTTTTTTAACTTTTTTTTAACATGAAAATACCAGCCGGCATAAAAAAACGTAGGGTCGGCCCTGTTTTGATCGGGTCTGTCGGGTTACCTGAAACAAACCTTCTTTTTTTTGGCCTAAACACGTGCACCGTGCTGTATCAGTAATGTGCCGCGCCGCTCTTCAATTAGCCCTTTAAGGACGGATGTCACTAAAAGATGATGTTTGTCGTCATGATGCACCACTGCAGCTCGCCGGTGCTGCATTGGTGCATCATGCCAACCCTTTGGGAGTGTCCCAACCTCATAAGGTCGGCATGATGCTTAAATGATAGTACTGGCGTGGCGAGTTACTTCCTAACTGGGTTAAGCTATTGCCCCTGGCGCTTTAAGACAGGCGATTATTCAAGGTCCTGTTGTTTTGCCCTAAATTCTCGCGCATAAGAAGTCTAACACACATATAAGCCGCACCCCGACTTTTGGTTGATCCTATAAACCGCTCCAGCGGTCTGATTATGGTGAGTTTTAATACTGTATCAATGATAATCATAGTAGCAAAAACTCGCGTATAAGTCGCACCCTAACCTTGTCCTGTCCCTTTGAGCCACACTGGAGATTTGGCCCATGTAAATTGTGTGTACTGGCTGCGGCTTCTCCGCGAGATTTTACAATAGTGCTTAAGAATAATTTGGAGACCCCGTTTTTACAAGGGCCGGCAATCTATTAATGGTAAATCCAGGCGCATTGTCATGAATGGCATAATGAATTACGGTACCGGGATGTGCTGATGCACCACCCCGACTGCACCCCACACCCCAGTTTATTTTGTCCTCATGATGCACAATCTAGTGACGCGAGTACCTCCCCAGAGCAGCATTGGCGCATCATGCCGACCCCCGGGGGGGTACTCAATTTTTTTTTGACACGGGTGTGCAGCTGGCCCTTTGACAACCCTTACCCTTCGTGAGGGGGATTTTGGTCAAAAGTGACCCTTGCTGAGGGGGATTTTGGACAAAAGTGCCTAGGTTTTAGCAATTTTCCCCGAGGAGTCAGGCTTGGTGTAAGAATTTTCGTCAAAAGTGACCCTTGTTACAAAGAATTTGGGCAAAATGTGACCCTTTTGGGGGGATTTTGTTGAAATCTCTGAAAAGTGACCCTTGGTGAGGGGGATTCAGGCCCGTATCCAGAGTTTCCTGTGGGGGGGGGACCTTGACCATGAAAGTGGACCAATTTAGAGAATCTGTATGGTCGCAAGCGAAGCGCAGCGAAGTCGCAAGCGCAGCGCAGTGACCTCCCTAGGGGGGTTTGGGGGCATGCCCCCCCAGGAAATTTTTGAAATCAAGAAGGCAAATGGTGCATTCTGGTGGATTCTGAGTGCTAAAATTGAACTAATTTGCAGCCATAAATCAGGGGTAAATCAAGTTTTTTTTTAGCAAGGGGGAGGCTACCTTCATATCCATTCTCCTCCTATAGTAGTAAACGACCAGCAGTACTCCCGCTCCTCACCAGACGGCGCATCACGTATTACGTCATATTATCGCCTATTGGCTTCGGGCAGCGGTAGTGCTAAGACTCTGGGGCGTCTCAGTATTTTGGGTCTGGAAGCTTTAATAACCATCGTATCTACTAACCAAACACATGTACATGATCGGGGAAGCGATTCCCATCGGGTTTAGCACATATTATTATAGCCTAAGGTAGATACGAGGATAATTTCAACCACTGCAATGGTGAAGGTATGGGGAGTTGCCCAGCAAGAGACCCGTATGTTAGGGTTGGTGATTATTTCATGTGTCCTGACGCTGTTAGATGAGTAGTATACTGACTTTCTCTGCCTCAAGGTATTTCTCTCCTCCATGCCTTCCCCCATCCTCACCTTCCCATCTCACATCTAAAGCCTCCCTCACAAATTCCCTCATGTTTCCTTCCCCTGCCACTGGTTTTCTCTGTTTTCCTATTCCCCTCACTGAAAACACATAGGCCTACACAGAAAACTGTGAAGTCCCCAAGGTCGTCTCATTTAGTCCCCAGGCTACATATTGTATGTTAGAGATTGGACCCCTACATGAAAAACAATAAACTACTTCTAGACAGGTTTAGGGCTAGCAGCTCAAAATTATTATGTGCCTCGTTTGCAGGGTTTATACTTTACCTGTATATCTGACAGATGGCATCTAGCTCACGTGAGTGCACAGACAAACATTTAAAGTGAGTCTTAGCCCAGTCTTACAAATTCTTACAAGAA
>CANHQG010000816.1:0-15039 GCA_947462335.1 Harmothoe impar
ATGGTCTAACTAGCATTACCAAATGGAGCTACATGCCTCTTGGAGGATTCTACTATGTTTTTTTCACGATTTTTATGGTCCCTTTTTAAAAAAAATGTCTTGTATCATTGATAAAAGCTTTGAGGGATCTTACTGGATACATTTTCTTATAGAGGAAGTCAAGGGCTTTTTAAATATGTAAGCATTATTTTGCTATGTATGGTGGAACCTTTGCAGGATATTAACTGAAATTGCCTTGTGAAACAGTTTTAATACAATTTTGCATTCATTTCTATAGTAAATGAAATACCTCAAAAGTTACCGTTACATGGCTTTCAATTGAAATCCTGCAAAGGTTGTACTAATCAGAGGAAATTAATATTTACATTTCCAAAAACCTGATTACTTCCTCTTCAAAATGATACCCACAGCTTGTGGCCAGACTTAAAGATAAGCATTTAATGCTTGATTTTACTTGAAAAAAAGTGTTAGGTGGAGGGGAGCAGGGGGTCAACAGGCCCCATAGGTTTATCATTGCAAATTCCTCCAATAAGTGCCCATATTTTGCCGTTTATAATCTATGATTTAAAGAGAACCAGCCCCTTCGGGGCCGGGAGAGTGAGAACAATGAACCATGCACACACACAAAGGGGTCGGAAATTTTTACGCCCCCCCCCCAAATCCACCCCCCCCCCCCCCCCCTGTAAGTGTAACTAATAAATGAACACTCCCTTATCCGGCGTGTCTGGCCCATCCTTCCACTAGCCTAGGCCTAGGCCTAATGTCAATACCAATGTTCAATTAAATTATAGCACAGTACGGGTAGGCTTATGACTTCGAAATAGACATACCATCAGCAACAAATAAAATTCAACCCCCAGGTTTACCTCCCCTCCACCACTCGTCCCTGCATTATTGATACTGCATACAGCGCGGGAACAGCTACGGTGGAGCGTCGACACGATCAGCGTTCCCACGACCCAGTTGCGTCGTCTTATCAATGTGTCCATGACAACCACAGTAGCCTTACGAAAACTTGTCAACTTGGTGTGAAGACCTCCACGGTTACCCATTTCATTTGTGTCTTGTATCTTCACTCATAATCTTGGTATATTCTAGCGTAGCTTATGCTCCTTTTAGATGTCTAGTTCATAGATCATTACGAAACTACCACCAACTTTTAGTTCCCGTTTTAATCAAGGGAGGCGCACAGATAATGCTGTGATGGCTGGTATTCAGCATGTCCAGCGGGAAACGAGATCATTGCAAGTGAGAATAGTTTTGTAAAGTTTTGGTATTTCACAGTCAAAAAGAAAAGAATGTCATTGCAGGTATGTATTGCAAATTAGGTGGTACAATACCACAGATTGGTAAGAGATAAACGACGACTTGAAAGGGATACAATTTATGGAGAAAAAAAGTTCTAAAAAAGTGTCAAACTCGTAGCATAAATCAACGTCCGCTTTGACGTTTCCGGTGCCAACTTCCGGAGATCGGACTTTCTTTAAAGGATAGAGTCTAACCAATAAAGATAGAGCTTAACCGAAAATAGTTCTGAAATCCCCATGCCAAGACGCATCAGATATCATTAGTGATACAGATAAATTCATCTATAATTCTGGTGTGGTAATGCTAGTCTAAAAAGTTAATCACTGGTATAAGGGTGTTCCATTGAAATGGATAAATTGTATCTATAATTGACATCTATAGTGGACCTAACAGTAGACATATTTAAAGATGTAATGCACAAATCCGAATTAGGATGTCTTTAACATAAAACGTTTGACAGTTATTAGAAGTTGGAAAATGCCCTGATATTTCACCCCTGCTGGTCTATACATAGACCATGACCCAGATGGCCTAATGGTGCATATAGCATAGGGAGTAGTCACCCTGCGTGCAGTCACACACTGTCTGAGAAGAAAATCCATGAAGTTCAGCTATTTATATCTTAATAAGTGTAGGGGCTAGGGTTATACAGGGTTTTATATGACGGATTCTGTTGGATGCTGTGTTGCGAACTCAGTCCGAACCCTTCAGTCCGAAGGCAGGTGGCGACACCTGCTTCGGGCTTGGGGTATGGACAGAGGTCGCTATAGGCTTCCGGTCTGCGTGTGCGCGCGCAGGCTGGCTGCCTATATATACCCAGCATCCGATGGGACTCGTCGGTTACTCTGAGCCACGCTAGGTGAGGAGACCCCGAGATCACTGCGGCTGATTAGCCTACTGACCCGTTCCGAACTCTATAGGGAGTTCGCACGCTTAGAGCTTTGCCTGTCTAGGTTACTGAATAAACCTATTGATTCGCAACCTGAAACACTTGATCCGAACTGTGTTGACTTTGTTCTTTTACTTGATACTATAACAATATCATAGAGGAGCAAAGTATCGTTTATTACACTGGTGCCGTGACCAGTTCTGAGTGAAACGCAGGTTAGCCTGTGCAATAGCACAGACCTCGTGCTCTGGCTGGAGCAGCAAGGTCTCCCAATGAGGCGTTAGCCTTGTCATCGGAGGGGTTATGTGCCGGAGATGAGGCAGATACCCCCAATGTTCCACCTGGAGCAGGCGTGCCAATGGGTCCGGAAATAATGAGTCGCTCATTAGAGGAGATGAGTCTGTCGATGTTTAACGTCGGCGGTTCACGGGCAGCCGCTCCGACACCTCGGAGATTTGACATTTCGGAGGAGCGCCGCTTCGACGATATGAGAGAAGCCAGGGTGCAGGTAGCCCAAATGGAATTGTTGACCATTCAAAAACAGTCCAATGAATGGAAAAGCAGCTTGATTGCGTTGGAAGGCGCAGTCACACACCGGAATTCCAAAATCAAGGAAAAAGATGCGAGATTGTCAACCTTGCTGGAGGAGAACGAGAAAATGGCGCAGTCTCTAAGCATGGTTCGGTCGGAGTTAAACCAGAAAACGGCTGACCTAGACGCGGTCCGGTCCGAGTTTGTCACTGCGAACACGGAGCTGAACCAGATTTGTGTGGCCAGGGATGCAGTGCTGTCGGAAGCAGAGGGGGTCCACTCCGAACTTGTTCGTGACACGGAAAACCTGAAAGAGGCTCGTCAGACTCTGACTACAGAGTGTGACATTTTGAGAACCAAAAAGAGTGCTCTTCAGCAATTCTTGTTGGATGCTCGGAATAGCATGCAGGACAGCAGCACCTCGTTTGCTTCTGCTGACAATGGGAGTCCTAGGGCTGGTCATTACATGAGCTTTACGGATACTCCGAATCTACCGGTTGGGCGCGGAGTGACCATGGAGCCTGCCTTGTCTGCCTCGATGCCAGGTCGACCTCTTGTGATGGGCCGAGCGAGAGGTAGAGGAAGGGCAAGCGACTACTCGCCAAGGGTAGGTATTATGGGCATCCGTCCCATACCGAAACAGGCCTTTTCTGCTACTCCGGGTTTCAATCCGGCGGGAAAAGGAAGGCCGTCATCGGAACGGGTACTGACCCCTCAGACACAGTTCCGGCAGGACGAGCAACGACTTGATTTGGAACGCTTGTAAAAGGCATCCGTGCAGGAAGAGGCTGCTAAAAGCTTCCTAACTCCTGCAAGTTTGGTACAGTGGCAAAGTTGTCAGGCCAACAAAATGCTTCAGGAACAGAAAACCCTGGAAACTGAGAGGCGGGAGGTATACCGCCAACAGGAAGCTGCTCTGGAACAGCAAAAGAAACGCATGCGGGAGAACGCGGTATTGGCGGAGGAGCTAGCGGAGCAGGAGGCGGCCGTCTTGAGAGCCCGAAAAGAGGGACTTCGGACGGCCGGTGAAGCTGCGAAAGCTAAACTGGAACAAGCTCAGCAAGAAGAGGAAGCTGAGAAGCAAGCCAAAAATTTGGTGAAAGAGAAGGCGGAGCATCAACGGTTGTTTGCTCTAGCCCAACAGTGCCAGTATATGACAGATCTGGAAAAGAATTGGTGGTTCAGTCAAGGGATTGACCCCACTACAGAGTTGGTGGCGTACGGCACTTACCAGGCCTACCTGGAGAGACAGAATAGGGTGCCGACACCGGGGGCTACTCCGGGGTGAATCCAGGGGGAAAGAGTCCAAAGAGGGCTCCGAGACGGACAATTCTGAGTACAGAATTACAAGAGTTGTACGATACTAACCCCGCCATAGCAGGGATAGGATTGCACAACGTAGGTGCTGAACAAGACGCCTCCGCTGCCATTTCCAAATGCTTGTCGATCACCTCAAACATTAGGGGATCGTGCAATGCGGCCCAACGGATTGCGAGCGAACCTACTCCGTTCTGGCAGAAGAACTCATGGGAGGACTGGCTGATGGCCACAGTGGAGGACATCAACCTCAGTGGCTGGGACCAACAGGATGCTATTCCTTATATCTGTAAGGGATTGCGCATAGGAGATGGCATGATGGCTGTCGAGCAGTCGAAAGACGAATGCGGACCGCATGGTACTTTCAAACAGTTGGTGGAGATCGGGACAATATTGTTCGGAGACTCCGCGCGGATCGATCCGATGGTCGCTTTTAAAAAGCGAGTGCAAGGCAAGCACGAGGCCCCGAGGGTTTTCGGACTTGCATTGATGAGACTCCTGAAGAAGGTACATCCAGCTTCAGGGATCCATGATGCCTTATTCTCTAAGGAATTGTTCTCTCAGTTCATAGCCGGATTGAGAGATCCAGATATACAACAGACGGTGTATGATACGTGGAGGGCAGATACGTCGTTGGATGACCTTTTTAACCCCTTCCACGCGGTAAGCCAATATATTGCACAAAATTGCATTGAGTTACAAGAAACCCAGTGGTGAAGGGGTTAAGGCCATCGAGATACACGCTCTCAAAAAGTCACTGCTGGGGGACCGGATGCCAACCCGGGCCTCTGCCATCATAGAATGTTCCCCGGAACAGTCTGATGGTGAGCGGACGGCCCCTGGCGATGAAGTACGCCAACATACCAGAGAGGTAGAGCCTAGTGGAGTTCCGAAGGCAGGAAGGGAACCAAGTGGCAGTAAGATCCCTGCAGCCCGAGATGCGGGCGGGAGAGGTCATGACCTGATTAACCGGTAATTGGGTCACACCGGATAACGGGATCGCGTCCAATCACGCGAGACGCCGCGCATGTGCTTTGTTTTAAAAACAAAAGCGAGGGAACCGCCATATTGGTTTTGGGCTTCCCAAAGTCGGTAGAGGCGACGGTCGGCAGCGGCGAATTCGGGATTTAGGGCGGTTAGAAGAGGAAAAAGTCAGTGAAAGAGTTGTAAACAGTGAGTGCTCTTTCCCAGTGGGCACAGAACATTGAATCAACATTGATAAATGGTTGTCAATGTTGATTCAATGTTGGATCAACGTGGATTCAACGTTGGACAGAATTTTGTGCCCACTGGGTTCTTGCGGTTTCTGAGACAAACGAGGGAGGCGGGAAACTTTTGGCTTCCTGTCAAACTCTTCGTCGAAAGACGTGAGGATGGCAGAGCAGCAGCTCCGTCACTCCGAACTTTCCGGAGACTCTGAGACGGCTTCGGCCCCAGTGGTGATGAGCTCAGCTCGAGTATGGCAGACATGTCTGTGGATCCGGCCATCTCTCCGATCAGGAACTCTCCATCGCCCGATGGCAGCGAGAATTCCCAACTGCTGGAAGGTATCGTCCACTCCGGAGTGGAGCCGGAACCTTCCGAGAACACTGTCCGACCCTCGCGGTTGTGCAGTCTAAGCATCTCCCCCACCCTCGCCAAGGCAGTGAGTAGGAAGCTGTCTATGGATAGTGGTGGGGAGTCCGACACTGCACGTCCGAGGACGCGTGGTGGAAAGAGTGCTACCCGGGATCGGTCAAAGTCGTCCGATTCGAGAGTCAGCACTAAGGCTCCTAAACACGCGGGTGCGGGTAAGAAGCCTCCGGTTATAAGGTCGAGCCTAAGAAGCCCGACCCCAAGAAGAGTGGTACTCCGAGTACTAAGAAGACAGATCCTAAGGCTGCCACTGCTACGGCGCCTAAGGATCCGAAGAAGAAGGTCAAGTCCGTTAAAGACGTGACAACGGTGGATCCGAAGCCAACCGCTAGCACGGCAGCTAAGGATCAACCTAAGAAGGGCCAGACGTCTACCAGCAGTAGTGCTGCCAAGGCTCCGGGCTCCAAGAAGTCTACCATCCCGATCCCTACGAAGGTGAAGGATAGTACCAAGAAGACTGGGGCCTCAGCCCCTCCGGCCCCGACGAATCTGTTGTCTTTCGCTCAGGAGTTAGACAACAGTCCGGCGGTGGCGGCTTTAGCTGCTGCGCTAGCTGGTGGGTCCGGACACGGGGGAGCTCGTCCGAAGACGACTGTTACCCCTCAGGAGCCTCGGATAGACGAGGCCATGGATGTATCGACGGGCGCGCATGTCGTTCGTACTTTGCAAGCGGTGCTGTCCGGGACCTTCAAGGAACCGGCGGCCCCGGAGCCCCAGAAAGAGGTACCCACCCCAGTGGAACCTCCTCCCCAGACCACCGAGCCTAGTCCGGAGACACCAGCAATGGATACTTCGGACGAGGCCGGCAAGCTGGACCAAGCTTCGGGTGGTGGTACGTCGGGGTCAGGAGTACACATCCTAGCCCTGCATGAGCATGATGCCTGGAAGACACCGATGTCCCAGCCATTCTAAGAGGGGCCATCATTGACCAGTTGAGCCGTGAGGAGGTTAAGGCGTTTAACTTAGCCCAACTGAAGACCTTCAGGGGCCTGGACAGTCTGTCTGCTAGGTTCCCTGTATGGTTCCCGGACCGTTTAACAGCGACCATGGAGAACGTCGGAGATTTGGCCAGTAAGGCTCGTCTAGTCGCCTTCTCGGAGGATCGTCCCGAGGCTATCGAGGCCTTGGACTCGGATATGCAGACATATTCTGAGTACAAGGTCGTCCATAACCGACGGGAGAAGAGTCGACACCTGACGCCAGCTATGAAGCTAGCTCGGGGAGTTCACCAGAAGACTAAGGAGTCTATTCTGGATGCCACTCTGGAGGATGAAATCATCCAACAGACAACAGCAGCGGTTAGGAATGCTGATACTAGCCGACTAGAGAAGGCCAACCGTCGGGACATGTTCCTGAGGGAGACCATCAAGTTAACATCTCTGGAGGCGGGTCAATCCCCGGAGGAGGTGGCAGCCGTGTTGAAGGGGTTGAAAGAGGATACAATCCCTCAAGACGAACTCACGGAGTTGGTACGGACGGCGCTCCGAGCCAACGCCGCGAGCAAGTTTATGTACTTCAAACCTATGTGTTTGATGGATTGCGTGAAGGACAATCATTCTTCACAACACCCTGATCCGTTTGGTCAAGACGGCCTCTCAGATGATGAGGAGTGGATCAAGAAGGATCCTCTCGACAAGTCGGTACAGTTGTACCATTTTGAGTTGCTGGAGAAGGTCCGGACTGGTAGCACGAAGCACCATTCCTATCTCCAGAAAACCAAACTGTCCTGGGCAATGTCGAGATGGACTCCAGATCGCCGCTGCCCCTTTGATACTTGTCAAAACATTGACGAGACCCGGGAGACACCCCGAACCTGGCCTACCAAGGTGAGGTTCGCGCGGCATATCACCAGATACCATGTGCGTCATTTCATGCGATATGACTGCCTGAGTGTGGGTCCGAAGGGGAGCAAGGGTTGCCCCGATGGTGGCATGTTCTTCACGAGAGCAAACATCATCAGACACATGGCCAAGAAACACAACTTGTCCCTGGAAACGGCGGCGGAGCGTATGCAGCTCGCCCATGAGGAGGTCTACTCCCGGTTCGGGGAGGTAGGCAAGAACGAGAATCTCGAGGTGGACTTCGGTACCAACGAGAAGGGGAAAGTCTGGGTGTTCTACAAAGTAAACCCGGATGGCAACTTCCTCCGCGTTCCGGAAGGCGAGCTCTTTGATGAGTTCGGCGAATACCGAACGCGGACAAGTACAAAGAAGGTCCGGAGAGCTCCGAAGAGACAGAACCAGTCTTCGGAGCCTACCGACGCGAAGAGAGTAAAGACGGATGAGAGATCATCCGTTATGGAGAAGGTGGATCCTGGCTATAAAGGGCCTGCATTCACCTCCACCCGGACTGACTGGAAGTCGGGCCCCCAGAGCGGACCAACTCGGGCTGCTCCGGAGGATCCGAACACCGGAACGGAGGAAGTCTTTGACGAAGACTTCCCAACTGGTAACCTGGTTCCGGGAGAGGAAACTCAAACCCTCACCCAGACAGGGAAGACAAAGGCTGAATCGTCCTTTATCGCCGAAGAATATATCGTCGCCCGAAAAATCTAGGTCAAGTTTAAGTTCAAGACGCCTAAACCGCTGGCAAGTTGATCAAGCGCAAGCCGGGCGGCCACATTTATCGTCTCAATTTTTCCCCGATCCATCATGTTAGAAAGCCTCAACCAAATTTTCTGGGGGGTTAGGGCCTAATTCAGCTATTGTACGTGTAAATATAGGATGTTTTGTGTGGTTTAGGCTTGGTTTCAAGCAAAAATATGGTAATTTAACCCCCAAACGATCCCAATGAAAAAAAAGTGTAAACGTTTCAATCTAAATGTGGGTCAACGATCAGCTGATCGCAGCGTCCGGTCGCCGTTCAGCTAAAAAACGTTTTCTGGCGACGAATTCGTCTCCGCAGTGCCGGAGAATCGAACCCGGGCCGCCGCGGTGCGAGGCGAGAGCGCTAACCACTTGACCGTCTCGGCCTGGCTTGCAGGTGGGAACTCAGTTGGCGGATTGATCCTTATGCTGAACCGGATGTGAAGTTTTGAGGAAATACGGAGGTTTGAGGAAATACGGGGGCTGGTTATTCACCTTTTGCGAAATACGAGGCTCAGTGCTTAAGCCTACCCGACTTGATATTTCGTCAAACCATTTAAAAATAAAACATCTTCCAGGAGGATCCGGATCTTCGACAAGGAACGCGTATGATGTCCTTTTTGTTAATATTATAATATTATTATCGTTTCTTAAATAATAAGAGAGTGATAGTGTTTATCACTTATAGTAATATTAACTACGAGTTTAAATAGCTCGGGGTCCTGAAGGGACGAAAATTTTTTTGTGATACCATACTTTTTCAAGCAGTTCGTGTACTATATATATAGGTTAACTCTATCTATCCTAAGGAATAGGGTGTAATTTTCATTACAGTCCCTATATATATAGATGTGTGTAATTAAATACTTATTGTGTTCATCAGAATATGTCATATTGTTTAAAGGTATAGCTTTAATAGAGCCCCTAAGGTGGTATTTATAAGATAAGGCCAGTCCGAAGTGTTTTCGGACTTTAACCTTAATTATTTACCTCCCGGTTATTATCTGGTAGGGGGTAGTGTAGGGGCTAGGGTTATACGGGGTTTTATATGACGGGTTCTGTTGGATGCTGTGTTGCAAACTCAGTCCGAACCCTTCAGTCCGACGGCAGGTGGCGATACCTGCTTCGGGCTTGGGGTATGGACAGAGGTCGCTATAGGCTTCCGGTCTGCGTGTGCACGCGCAGGCTGGCTGCCTATATATACCCAGCATCCGATGGGACTCGTCGGTTACTCTGAGCCACGCTAGGTGAGGAGACCCCGAGATCACTGCGGCTGATTAGCCTACTGACCCGTTCCGAACTCTATAGGGAGTTCGCACGCTTAGAGCTTTGCCTGTCTAGGTTACTGAATAAACCTATTGATTCGCAACCTGAAACACTTGATCCGAACTGTATTGACTTTGTTCGTTTACTTGATACTATAACAATATCATAGAGGAGCAAAGTATTGTTTATTACATAAGCATATATATTAGACACTTAATTATTTTACCATTATAATATATGATTCAATCTTATTCAGTGGGTATGTTTTTTTGGGGCTTCCACGTAAATTTATCTCCATTACCATAGCATTCACTGTGGTTAATTTCCGCAGGAGATATTAATAGATTTGTCAGATGTTATAATTCTAGCCTACTCTTGAAAGTTTGGAGTCTTTAGTTTCTGCTGAACACTTATTGGAAAATTAATTTATCATTGCTACATCTTACTTTGTTCTTTAGTTTTTGCCATAATTTCCAAATTACTGAGCACACATAAGGTGTACAACATCTGGAATATGGCCCAATATCCATAGAATAACATGATGCTGTATATGTTTTTGATAGATACATAGATATGTGTGGAAATGACATTGACTGGGAGGGTAAAGGGGTCAAGCTGGACGTCCTATGGGCGCATCCATTACTTAAGCTTGTAACTGGTAAGATAAGCACTGATAACAGTGGTCACATGGGTACAAGCTGTTACATAATGCACCGTAAAAATTCTGCAGTGAATGCAGGGTGTTATCTGATTGGCTGATAATGCATCCAGCTAGATGCCTATATAACTCCCCTACTGCAGATATAGGTGCCATGGACTGCCTACTCCAGCAGTGCTAAAGCTGGGGAGGCCCTGGTCACGGTGGATGTAACACCCTACTAGTATGCATCCAAAGGTAACCACATTGCATATAACTTCACAGTTGCATAAAACCCTTCTGATAACCCTTAACCCTTAAGACATTAATCCAAATAAATGTGGTCTTTAATATTTTGTAACCTTCAAGTAGTAATGGTTTAATGGAAAGCAATATCCAAACCTTTGGTAAAAGGTCATACATTTGCAGAGGTATTTACAAATATTATAGTTGCATTATCTAATGGGAAATGGATGCTAGGATGACAAGACAAAACGCAGGACTATCGTAAGGGGCGATCCATTAAGTATGTCACGCCCAAAGGGGTGGGGGGGGGTCTTTTTTTTCTGTGACAAAGTGTGACAAGGGGGTGGGGGGGTGTATAGGATTGTGTGACGTCACAATTTCAGATTTTTTTAAAAACATACATTAAATAAATGCTGCACTGAGCACTGTATTTATAATATTATGCATTGCCACTAAGCAGCATCATAAGTATCACTTTTCACCAGAATCCCCATCACCAAGGGTCTACTTTTCACCAGGATCCCTTCACCAAGTATCACTTTTCACCAGAACCCCCCTCACCGAGATTTCAACAAAACCTGTCAAAACAAAGGTCACTTTGGAGTTCTCACCAAAATAACTTGCAATCAAGGTCACTTTTGAACCACGTCTGAGATACTAAAGGCCGTGATTTGTCTGGCCCTGCCTACGATGGTACAAGCCCAGGTAGCTAGGACCAGGCAAATAAAAGATATTTCCTTCGAAAAGAGTAGGGGACATGCCCCGATAGCGGTTTTCTCCCTCATTTCATAGATGCGGTCATCCATAGATGCGGTCATTGCTGTATTCAGGTCTAAACAACAGCCGGTAAGATAGTACATCCTGGAGCGAAAGCCCGTCCTCATTCCCGGGGTCTGTTCCCCCCCCCCCCCCCCCCCTCCAACCCCCGTCACCCTAGCACTCACTCCCGGGACTCACTCAAAAGCAAAGCGGTGGCCACTAGGGCGTGACCGGTGAGTGACAGTCCTAGAGCTGCTATTGCCGTGCCTGGAGCAGACCCCTCCACATGAGAATGCCGTGGGAAACCACATTGCACACTGTACAGTACTCATTATACACATGCCATATCACATGAAGCTGCGAAAATGCAAACATGTGAATCCAGGAAATACATTGTTATTTTATTTGTTTCATATATATCATACAAGACTACTGGGTATATACCCCCCCCCCCCCACCCCGCCTTCTGATGACTTATTAAACCGTCGTATTCACTAGGTCCGTGCCTGCAGGAGGAGGGGATCGGGGGGGGGGGGGGGGGGGGGGTCGGACAGAGTGGCAATCCCAGTGGCAGGAGCAGGGCTACCTGTTGCTGACCACAGCAGAGGCCCGGCCGTGCTCAGTGTACATATTTAAACTCAATGTTCCTCTGTTGCTCCAGTAAGGAAACGTTAGTGGGTGGTTCCAGCCAATCGTTGACATTTGACCATGGAGGGAGCCTGTGGGGGTTGATTTTTAAATATATACACAGATAAAAGCTCTTTTGCCATTGTATAGTAGAGGTATTGGGCCAACTGTGTACCAAGTTGGAACACTTAAAGCCTAATGTTGTTGCTATGGTAACCAGGAAAGGTTCCTATGTCAGGGCCCTTAAGTCTTCATGAGGCTACGAGTCACACACTTATTCTTATATAATGCAATTAGCATTTCCACCTAAATCCAGGTATACTTTGCTATGAAATGTGATCATAATATATCCAGGAACTGTTTTGGGTCATATCTTCACATTTTCCAATATTTGGTGATGTTTTCTATAACCCTTTTTCTTTCAATAAGATAGTAGGTGAAATTCTGCAAGGTTGTGTAAGGTTGTTTGAGAGGGGACAATTTCTCTCTGCTATCTTCCAAGAAGCTCTACAGGCTTGAATCTTGTAGTATATTTCTAAATTCTACTTGAATATTATAGTAAGTCATATTGCCTGTCCACTGGTATATGGATCATGGGCCTCTCTCTTTTCTAAGCGGCTTTGCCAGATCTACAAACAGCTGATGAAGAGGGGTTTATTTATGCGTGACTCGTAGCCTCATAGGCAAGCTTTACTGGAAATTCTCATAAAGTGTGATCCAGGTGTCTTACTTTACTTCTTTTAAAGTAATAGTTGATCATTTTCTTGATTAGAATTATGCAATATATGTCAAAGGACTGATTTTCCTAGGTTTGTATACTCGTATATGTAATTCATCTCGGTTTTAAGCAACAACAATTAAATAGGAGATATGCCATTTGGCTAGAATGGGGTTAATTTTCAAATATACATTGTATCAGCAGATGAAAATGATTTTATTTATATGTAGTAGGGGTCTTGGACCAACTGTGAACAAAGATGCAACTGCTATAACCTAAAATTGTTGCTATGGGAATCAGGCAAAGTTTCTATGTCAATGACCTTGGGTCTCTGTGAGGCTACGAGTCACTCACCTATTCTTTCAAGCATAATATTCAACTCCAGGAATACTTTGCCATGGCATATATGTTTTAACATGTTATTTTACTGAAACCTTTGTGAGTGGGACATGTATATAACTGTAAGTGCACTTAACAGTTTGAGTGTTTGCTGTATCTCATTTGAGGAACTCCCCCATTGCTTTAGTCATGTAGTAAGCCAGTCCACATTATGTCTACCCTTAACCCTCTATCTAGTTGCAACATAGTGCCTTGATACTCTGCCATTTTGTCATCATGATGCATGACTCATGGCTGCAGCTCTGGCGATTGGCTCACCAGTGCTGCATTTATGTATCATGGATAATCCCATTAGTGAGAAACTTCTGGTTCTAACGTTGTAGGACATGAAGGGTAAGCTTTCCAGTAATGTTTAATCATGTAAAACAAGTTGACAGAGAAAATTCACTTTTTTACTTAAAACATGACTAGCATGATTTTGTAAAAATGTATTCATACATATATAGCTAAACGTTATTTCATAACTACCAATATATCAATACAATATCAATGATATCTCTTAGAATATATAGCACCATTCTCCTTGCACAGTTTCCTTAATAATCATCCGATTTACACCCAACAAAAACCAAAATGTAGCTCTATGTCCAAGGAAGAAAGATCTGGGCGCTAGATGCGTGATGCGTAGTCGCGTGACGCGTAGTTGCGTGATGCGTACCAGCGGAACTCGCTTTTTCAAGGTCCAAACAATGCTTGTTTTGTTACCTGGACATTTTCTTGGCACAGCTCCCTTAATAATGGTCGGATTTTCACCAAACAAAAACCAAAATGTAGCTCTATGTCCATGGAATACAGATATGGTCTTTATATGTGTGACCCGTAGTTGCGTGACGCGTAGTTGCGTGACACGTAGTTCCCGCTGGTATGCTAGTGTAGATATATATGTCTCAACATTGTTGTTTTGTAGGATGATTCCCTGCATTATAGAGGTATTTTGAGTGTAAAACTGATAGTTAAATATGAATAACATGGGAGCTGTAATGATATTATACTTTATTTGTGGGTGACTCGTAGCCTCAGAGAAAATACACAACTTTCCCATTTTATCATATAATCCACTACTGCGCCAAGCGTATTCAATATTTTCTCTATTTTCTTTTTGCATATATATGTGTAGGTATTAAGTATTCCATTACGACTTTTGGCTAAATTCTAAGGTATTTCTGTAAAAAGGTACTGGCTGTATGTTTTTGCCTAATAAGTGAGTGACTCGTAGCCTCAAGAGTACACAACAATTATGAAGTTACCTAGGAACTTCATTTTATACTAAAATGAGAGATATAAACATTTAAAGTATTTCACTTATTCAATTGCTATATGAAATTGATGAGAATACCGAAACACCTATTCCATTATTTTCATAGTACAGTCTAAAACTTTGTTTCCATTAAAAAATCTGTAAAAAACTGCAATTTTGGCCTAATTTTGACTATTTTTAGTGTCTCACAGCTCTAATACTGTTCACAGATGGGCAAAACCATGGTTCCTCTTGAAGCCCTAGATAACCCCGACCTGATAGGATGGATAGAAGTTAGTTTCATAGAATATCCACAGATTTATGGCTTAACAAAGTCAAAATTATTGATATGTCAACAATTGGCTGGAACCACCCTAGTGCTTCTGGATTCACCTAGAGGGGATACGTATCTATCATGTCATATGAGTGAAATATTTCTAAGACTTGGTAAAAAAATCATAATTGAGTTATAGTTCCGAATTTCATAAATTGTCTATCTATTTGGTCAAATAAAGACTCTTTAGTCATTTTTTATGTGATTTAACCGCTTAAAAAAACATAGTAGTATGTCAGGTTAAGTATCTTCTTTGTATTGTATGTGCTTTGGAACATCAATAAGGACAATAACTTGGTTAAATTGCACATTTTCTGATATAATTCCTGCATGGCAGTGATACATGAGGACGCTGCCGTTGCTCACACCCTGTGCGTCCTCCATCATGAGGACGCCCCTTGAGGTAGCCATGTACCAGGAGGCCGGAGTTGCCGGGACCTGGTATTGGCAAGCAGCATATTACTACCTGTCCTACTACTGCAAGGCATACTACCACTTTTTTGTGGCTGACTCCGTGCCAACTTGAGATATGTCAATCAATCAATCAAAAT
>CANHQG010000817.1:0-15000 GCA_947462335.1 Harmothoe impar
AGCCCTTCGATATATTGTTACCTCGGGAACAAGCAACCCAAAGGGGACAAGAGGGCGTCATAAAGCTGTCAGCCATGTTTGCTGGTTTCCGGCTTGTTCTGTGACTGTAGACATGACACAGACACAGAACCAGCAGTTTCCGGGTCCCACAGTGTCTGTTTTATAGTGTAATTGTTAGCCTGACTGTGACATGGACTCTCATCGGGAAGTATCATTTACTTTCAATATTTCCTGTAGTAGAGTGATCTTTGAAATTATATGTAGATAATGTAAAGTAATGGTTTGAATATACCGTCACAGTATAGTTGTATGAACGAATATGCACTCATTACAGTTACAAGTACATGTATATTGTATCTGCACACTTCTACAAACATTACCTGTTTAATATTTGTATAGCGCTGAGTTTTGTTGCCATAGTGAAAAGCCATTTCCCTTTCATTTCATTGTCTAATATTATTTTTTTATAGTTACTAATTATAAAAGTAATATGGGTTGCTTTATCCAATTTCTAACAAGAGGTATTTACCTTTGCATTTAGGCTGGTTTAAACTGTAAATCTATTTAGATTTCCCAACCATGCCCCCCCTCCGATTTGCCTTTAATCCTACTTCACTAGCTCCCTCTAAATCCAGTTGAAGGCCTCCAGACATTGACAGGGATTACCATAATCCATGCTACGTAACCCAGGTACTATTTCGGATCCCACCCAGACTCCACCCCAGCACACAATATGAAGCTTACTATCAGGTGTATACTAGATCTCTGTACTGTTGGTAAAGCCTATACTCGACCCCTCAGCTACTGGCATTAGGAAAAAAGAGATAGTACCGATATGGGAAATGATATAAAATATGTATACATGATTACCGGTAGCTCTAACGTTGTATCAGGCCACAGGTCAGAATGGATGGTTGGAATTTGCCTGGGATTGTTCAATTCAGTATATCTCATTATATTAATCAACTGTTCAGAAGTATAATAGTTTAGCCTACATACTAACCATGGAGCTACATGCGACCCCTTACCCACCCTGCCCCAACCCCTTCACCATTCCCCACATACCCTGATACCCCCATACCTAGGCCGACATACTGGGGGAGGCAGGTATGTACATTAACATTGTGGACCAACCATGTAACATATGTACACACAGGGGTAGAGTAATGCCAATCATTATCAACCCTTTTAGGGCAGCATAGTGTCATAATACATACACTACACCATTTTGTCATCACGATGCAGGACTGGTGAGTAACTCGCCGTTGCTTCATTCACTCACTCGACGAGTCGTTAGTACTATCAGCGGTGCTGCATCATCAAGACAAATGCACATACAACTTTGAGACATGAAATGGTTAAATATCACCCAAGCCTGCAGTCCTAGACGCTACCTTACGTCACAGGCACGTCATAGACCTGGCATGGACCTACTCAGGCATTGAGCCTCACGTACCCAAGGTATTGTGTATGTATGAGTGCGTAAGGTGTATACACAGTGGGCCCTGTAACCTCCGTTATACAGTCTTACCTGTGGTTGTATACGTATGAAAGATGTGTGTGTGTGGGGGGGGGGGGGGGGGGGAGGGGGGGTCGCAAACTGTGTGTCTACGTCTGTGTTTAGTTAGGCTGCAGACACAGGGCAAGGTAATGTTGGGATTTCTGCTGCATGCCTACCCGGTAGTGCCAGTGGTGATATAAGAGCTATCGTTTTTAGTTAACCCTTTAATGATGGTATGATGCCTCAGGGATTACCATTTGTTGTCATAATGCACCATTGCGGTGCTAGTGAGTTACTCGCCGGCATTGCATTGACAAGAAGTGACAGGGGCATACAAAGTACATGTATGATGTAGGGAATTACAGTACTATGTTGCCTTTAAGGGATAAGACCAATAAGAATTCATGTTGAGCCAAGATTTCCTACCTTTAAACACATACATCGTCGGACACTTGCACTGTTAAGATATTTATGTTAGTTCTCCGCATCTGATTGAAATACATTGTAGAATTGTGTAGCAGGTTACTCAAATGATAACATTAAAAGAGAGGCTACACATATCAAAGGATCAAATTCTGGTATCTGGTAGTGCTTTAGAATCAAAATGCAGATGCAAGAGACCCTACATATACATTGTATATATACTGCACCTTTTTACACCCAACCTGAGTGAGTAATTGACGTTAGTCGCAAAGGTGTAGGTTTTGTACAAAAAGTGCCTCACTCGTGGATAGCAACAACTCGCAACTCACCAGGCAAAAATATCTAGGTTGCACTATCATAAATCAGTCCCCTCGGCCCGTCAGTTTCTTATCGACTATAGATTTTTCCACATCTCATTTTTGTTTGCCCCCCTTTTCTTATCTACATTGGTCTCTCCTGGGTTCAATATAAATACTGGATGTCAGTATGGTAGGTAGACGCACAAATGTTTTGAAGAAGCTAGATCTCTGTCTTTTACTGCTAGGTCTGGCCTCCAAAGCCATTCCCTTGTATGATTGCACACACAATGAATGTACAACCTATGACCTTAACTTCTTATTTTAACCCCACCCCATCTGCACGGATTAAGTATACGTCTGGCTAAGAGGGGCCCATTTTACTTCAAATGTCAAAATAACAAAAAGCCACAGCTTTGTACTTGAATAGATCTGCATGCCATGATAGATTAAAAGGGCAAAGTACCAACTGAATATTCACCCAGTTAGCTCATTTCTCGCCAGGATAAATAAAGCGCAATAACATAATTGGGGGTGCCTGATGTTTTTGTGTTTATAGAGAACAATTTGGGAGTGTGGTGTGTGAATTTTCACATGAGATTTTTTTCCCCATTCTAACTAGCGATTTCCCCAGAAATGGTTGCTTCTTTTTACTCTCCCCCGAAGAATTTACATTGAGGATGTACATGTGTCTTCACGACAATTCCCAGTGAGTAGCCTACGGGGGGAGCCCGAGGAGAGTGGGTGCTATATGTAGGCATGGGTGGGGACCTGCACATCCAGGGCACCAAGGCTGCAGCATGCTTACCTCACTGCATGCACTGCCCATGTCCCTGGATCTACCACTTTGTCGGCAAGCTCTGCAGGCACACCGACAACAGGGGCAATGGGAAACCAAGGGCATCAACATAACTGGGCTCTGGGGTGCAGTGCATTTTCAGTAGTGTATGTATACGAGGGTGTGACACTCACATTCAACCATGCCCCTGTGTCCTTTGCCCACCATGTCAGAGAGAGCCAGCTGTCTAAAGTACCCAATACATGTACAGCACTGTCACAGGCCGACAGGGTGTGTAAAACTAGATACCACACACACTTCTAGTCGATGTACTAGTAGTTACCGGGTACTTTATGCCCATTCTGGGGGTCATTTCCCTTCTGTACAACCCATGAACGCAGCACCAGAGAGTAACTCAGCTGCATGCACCATGCCTGCAAAAGGGCATGGTGCATTAAATCACCATGCTGCCCTTAAAGGGTTAAATCATGGCACTGGTGCACACCCATGCCTTACAATCAAGAGCAGCAAATACCACAGTGTCCGTGGGGGCTCACTCTACCATTGCCCTACACTGCAGCAAGAGGGGGAGGTGGGGAAGCCCATGCCACCCCACCCATTCCTACATTCGTCGTGAAGGCATCCCAGGTTGCTATGGTAACTGCATGATGCCGCTGGGTCTGGGCGGCACTGATGACGTCGCTATCTCGTCCCCAGAGGGAATCCCATGTAGGAGGCGGGCAGGGGGTGCGTGATAAGGGGGGTGTAAGGCAACGTTTACAAATGGCGTCACCTTAGTACATGTATTTTGAACCCCTTCCAAGGCCCCTCTTCCCTCTTGTCACTATTTTTGTCCAAACTGTCCTTACAAATATATGTCATGTATGGTCCGGGGCACCTTTCGTCACAGCACCCCCCCCCCCCCCTTCTTAGCCTGTCTCGTCATTTGTGAACGTTACCCAATGTGTCACCATGGTAACAGAGGGGGATACATGGCATTCCCTTACTCAGTAACGCAACTCGCTGTTCTAATCCTAGCCTCCCATGTCATGCAACATACCCAATACCCATGTCTTCTCGTGGATTCCTTCGCACTGTATAATGATAACATACTGATTGTTTATATTGGCCCAATGCTTGTGTCATAGACTATAGTTCACATTTTTATTCGATATCATTCCTGCCTGTAATTGTCATCTTCCTTGGTTCTCTCTGAATCATTGTCTGTGGTTTTCATTTCCCTGAAAACTGCCTGCATTGATTTATATCGTTGCTGTTTTTTGTGATGGTGTTTAAAAAAAATTCCATCATGTTTTGTCGTTCTTGGTGATGAGAACCCCAGTTCTGTCTGTGTGGCCTATATGTATACCTACATTTCTACCAGGCAGGTAAACCCATTATACAGCAGGGTCTCATGCTCTTGGTATGACACCCTTGGTATACCTGGTAATGTGGTATGCCTTTTTGCAGGTGGAGGAAGGCGTTGCTGGGGGTTTCTTGTCTACATGCCATGCCAAGAACGACACAGGAGGACTTACCCAAAATAAACACACAAGCATGGCGAACCAATGTGACTGCAGATGGGTCAAAAGCGACCTGGCGAAAGGGCCGTTTTGGAGGCGACTTCCGACCTAAGGCAATAATAAAAACGACCTAGCGACTTTTGGTAAAAAACGACTATAGGATAAAGGGTCCAAAAAAGCGACTTTGTGACCTAAGCCCCTTAATTTCAGCGACTTTCCGACTTTAGATGGGGACCCATCTGCACCCCCAACCATTGAAAGCTGCGGCACTCTCTTCAATGTGAGACTGCATGTGGGGCAATATTCAAGAAAGGGCTGCCCAGAGACAACCCCCAACACACAGTATTCATCAAGTGCTGGAGCCACCTCCATAAGGCCTGGACAATGAGTTAATCGTAGCAGAAAATAATTTATGGTTTGAGGAAATTAACTGTAAGAAATGTAATTTGTCACCTTGACACTATCTGTGTCATGCATGGCCGAGACAAGCACCTGCTACAAATAACTGCAGCGCAGACATAATGGTCGTGGGTAACTCATAACCCTTTGTTGTCCCTTTAAGGGATGTCTAGTGATGTAATGTCCTCTGTGGTCATGATGCATGAGGGAAACCCTAGTACCATGGGTTCATGCATCATGACAATCCATCATGGTCGGCATGATGCATGGATACGGGCAGACTCGCCAGTGCTGCATTTATATCAAGAACTAGCCCCTTGACGCACTGTGCGGTCCTTTTTAACACTTTCTCTATTTTACATAATGTTCCTAGCGATCTCAAACTGCAGACAGACATGCAATACTTCTTTATGGGAATATAGGCCCAATAATTCCCAGGGAGACTAGCCCCATCACAACCCACATGCACTTTGTTTATATTTGTACCCATTACACAGTGTTATCAATCATATCTTAACGCTTTTAATGGCCGCATAGTGATAAATGTTTAATGCCCTTTAGGAGTGAGTCAGCACGCATAGGGTGACATGATGCCTTCATTCACCACAGGTGAGTTACATACCAGGACTGCTTGGATGCATCATGAGGGTTAAGGACATAGTGCATTAAATCACTACAACAAATGCTTCTTGTTAAGGGGGATATCTATAGATAGATACAGTGGCATTGGTAAATCTAAATTAAGTGTTTCACCCTAACTTTATTCACACTGGTTCCCCTGTGTTTAGCTGCAACTAATGCGGACTGTTGGGTATCAGCACACGTGTCGTCATCTCCCAGCGTCCCAGCACTCATTTGCATATTGATAGTTTCCCCTCTGTTCCGATTTCTAGTTTTAACATTGAATTTGCCCCTCAACACTTCCACACTAATATTAACCCTTTGAGGACGGCACGTCTATGCTTCATGTTCATTTGCCTCATGGTAGCTCATGGTGCACATAGAAGTGCATTATGGCCGACGCTGCATCTGTGCATCATGCCGACCCGTTGGGAGTGTATCAACACCTTAGGATCTGCATGATGCATGAATACCACATTTAATATTCGGTAACTGCATACATGCATCATGACGACAAAAACATTACAGCACTATCACTATGATGCCCTTAAATAGTTAACAGTAGCATGCACCCAGCTGTTAACGAACTTTAACCCACGGTGGAGAGCTAAGACAAAGGGTTCGCACCTTGGTTATATTGCATACCGAAGGTTAAGTCAGATAGACAATGGTTATGAAAAGGTATGTAGATTAACCACAGCTTGCTGGTAGGGCGACTTGGGCTTCGCCCTCGTCTGGCCCCCACCAGCAAGCTGTGGTTGATTCTACATACCTTTTAATAACCATTGTCTATCTGTTACATACAGTACAATATGGGGGCAGAATTTAGTGTATGCCCCAATCCTTCCCACGATTACTTGGGGTCTCTGTGGGCGATAATATGACGATCCCTCAGACACCAGGGGGAGGTTCACAGGAATTCACCAATCCATACCAGAACATTTTCACGGTACGAGTAACCAACTTGAATAGGTTCCCCGATAGAGACAGATTCCATTGATCCAAACCACTCTGGTTTTTTATCATGGAAATTGATCGAATATCTTTTACTTTTTTAAATTTAAATATTAAAATCATTTTTGACTAATGACTCCCTGCTCCCAATGGCTATTGACACATTCCACTGCTGACTCTTATTCAATAATTAACGACGTGGTGCCGCTGGGTTATTGAGTTCACATAGATAATTTGGTCTCCCAGACAACGCCAATAAGAGCTGTGTCCTCAGAAGGTCTAGAGACTTGTCATTCACATGTCAGGTTCCCAGCTGGCTTCCACGGCTGTCGTGTAAGGTCTAGGAAGCTGTAGCGCCGTTTTGTAGTCGTTTTGTAGTCTACAAACTGACTTTAATTAGAGGGTCGGTGGTCCTTATCAGGCTAATAAAATAGCATGAAGATCTATAATGAAGCTGTAGGCTCTTATTAAGCACATCTACACCCCAACACCGTTTTAGCTGTCAATGGTGTAGCATACTTGATGCCATAGGACAGCTACCATAAACCACAGGGATACAAATGTACTAAAATATAGCCAGTATTATATTCCACTTACCTTACACTGAGAGATTCCCATATACACAACCCTAATTACACTGTATATTGTGAACCCATATGTATCCAGGGGTCCTCATACAGAACGTACATCCATGCATGTGACCGCAGCTATAGCCTACCACTAACTCCCAACACACTGGAGGAGGAGGTGGTCTCACTCCTGTGTCCACCAGACAAGTTGGGTCGGGTCCCACCTGGAGTACTCGTTAATCCCAGCAGGTAAATGCTTAGGTAATCCTACGTCGACTTAGGTCACCTTGCCTCAGTCTAAGTCTGCCTCGGGTAAGTCTACAGTACAACCTTAGGACTGACCAATGCATGTATGGGGCTGCTGCTACTAGATCTAATAGGGTCTAGTATGTATAGGCTGGTTAAACTAAGACCCCCTCCCTACTGTCCTAGATCCTATACCTTTATCTGACCCGCTCAGGACCGCACGATACTTTAATGCATTGTGCTATACAATTGTATTCAACTTTCAAGCATACTGTCCATGGGTGGGGCTGGGCATATGATTATATGATGAGGAGTTACTTGCCAGGGTTGCATTCATGCATTATGTTGGCAAAGCACTATGCTAGGTTGACTGTAGAGTTGGAACCACCTACCTGGAGGTGTACTTTAGTATCATGACCAATCAAAATAACAACACATGGGTACCAGGTATGCTCTTATCAGCGCATTGATTCAATACCTGGAGACACCTTATCACTGAGGTACATATCTTCTCGTTCTGAGGGTGGTGGTGGTGGTGGTGGTGGGGGGGGGGGGGGGTGGGGGGGGGCTAGTGGCCTAAAACTATGTCACGGTACAAAGTATCCAATGCTCTATAAAGGCTTGGAACTTGAACACAAGTTACCTGTATCAAAATGATCTAACACAAGTTACCTGTATCAAATGATCTACCACTCACCTAACCTTACTATACATGTACACACCTCCGCATGACCTCAAGAGGTCTTACAGGCATGTACATACCAAGCAGATATCTAAATCTAGGAATCCGTCCCATTGTTAATACCTGACACTTGGAATAGATTTACAACGATTGAGCTGGCATCTGACATACCTGAAACGTAAGCCATATCTCTTGGAAATCATACAATAGCGAAACTGGGATTTATGAACGGGCTTAGTAAGCATTAGCCTTCTATGAATACCCCCCCCCCTTCCCTTCTCCTCCACACCATTGGGTGGCAGTGTCCAGAGTTCAAGCACCTTAATAGCACACCTGAGCCTGCCTGGACGTGTCCTGCTCACCTGGCTCACCTGGCACGGCCAGGTAACCCCAGGTGAGGCCTGGGGAGGTGCACTGTAACACTGGTCGTGTGAGGACACCTCACCCACCTAGCAATGCTATAATGTCGCTTCCTTTTTTATTATTATTATTATTTCTTTATATTTTAGTTGGGCTGGGGTGGGGGATGGACTCATCATGATCATGGTTACTGTTAAACCGGTCATCCGGAGTCCAGTTTAGCTAGGCCTCTGTTTTGATGAGGATTGTTTTAATGCCTATACTAGTAATAGGCTATGTCATTTCTCCCCATGGTGCCGACACTGGCGAATCTACTCGCGAGGGTTGCTTTTATGAATCATGACGATAAAGGGCATAATGCACTAAGAGAACTATGATGGCCTTAAAGTGTATATACAACGTACTTAGTATGCTGTATTAGCATGTAACTGAATGGCAGAGGCCTAAAGGACCATTGTACTACCGACGTACTAGTAGTGTGTTTAGAATTACCGGAATATATAGATTCAAGCACTTCCTGTAATCCTAGAAAAGACATGTATTTTCATATTTTATTCATCGAGTGCAATGCCGATGCTATCAGGTTGGTTTTACAACTGTCCAGGAATCGGTATAATCTGGTATAATTTAGAGGTCACCAGTGCTGTCAGTGCTGCATCGCTGCCTTGCTGCATATTGATGAGGCATTAATATGAACCCTTGAGGCTTCATCTTTATAGTTAGATTATCCTAAATTAATTTATGCTTATCTATGTTATGTTGCTATCGTTACAGTCTCCATTCCTTCCTGGTCCAGGACTTCATAATTTATGGCAACAATGACCAGAGACGGAAGTGCCGAAGGAAGGGGATTGGAGCTATACATCTAGGATGCCATCGTGTGAGGACCCACGTGCAGAAAATTAGATCTCCAGTCCAGGTTACTTGACAATGGAGACTGCATGCTTCCCGTTTAATAGCCATAGAGAACACTCACATAAAATTGACTTAAAATATCTAATATCCTGAGGAATTTCTTTCATGGTCAATTTCGAATCTCAGAGGGTTGTCTATAGAAATGCATTATCTATTAAAGCTGACATTGTATTTCTGGACTGTAGCAATAAGGGGAATAGAGAGAGCTAGGTAATTATATTCCCTCTAATTGACCAGCAACAGAAAGCTTCCAAGACGAAAGTCAAAACTGTGTGGGGAGGGAGATTAAATCATATGGTCTTCTTTCTGTATATCCTATGGTGTTAACTCTTGGAGACGCCTATACTATCTCATACAGACATCACCTCACCATGGTGACCCACAGAGTGACCAGAGACAACAGGGGTAACTCACTGGTGTGGCAAAAAGCACAGCCGGGACCACAGCCCACCTGGCAGCAGACTTGTGGTGGTGGGCACTGGTGATGTGTGCACAGGTGGGTGGCCACAACTTGCAGCTCACTGTCCCATCACAAGAACATGGTCACACCAATATGTACTAGGCTCTGCCATAATCATTCACCACCACCTCAGATATCTTGACTTAAAACTTTTACATTTGTTTATGAATAATTTGTTATCAAAATGGCCCATATCTCAGGCTAGCTACCCCCCACCAACACCACCACTACACCCCACGCCCCTCTCTCACAGACATGTGTATTGGGCAATCACTTCCCCTCACTCGCTCCTCCTGGTTCTAAAACTCCATTATCACACTCTTACCTTGGTCAAAGACTCCCACTTCTTTCTGACATCCAGGTAATCCAGTATAAAGGCACGTTGTACAGGTGAGACTGGAGTGTCACCAACTACAGAGCCCTCTGGCCCTGCATGTATACGTACATCCGTGGTATCAGCGTCCCTAGAGCGTCCCCCAACTCACTGGTCAAGATTCAAACCCACGCTGACCGTTTGGAGACGCTATTAGAGGGGCTGGGGACCGGGGAGGGGGTGGGAGATGGGGGCTGGGGAGGGCCCCACCCTACACCACGGTAATGACCACGGCAACCGTTGGCTAGGCTCCAGTGACCAGGGGTAAGCTATATATATGTATGGTATATAGATATGGGGTGGAGGATAGACCCCCAAGTGTATACCCCATGGGGGGGTCTTTGGGTGATGGAGGGGGGGGGGGGGGGGGTCAGGAATGCTCCATATTATCACTAACAAGGCTTTCACCCCCTCCCCTCCTGACTGGATGTCAACAACAACATGTATATAAACAAACTTCACGTTAAATTGTGTACATGTAGTTTTGCTGTAGTATTAGTGTCAGGGGAATATGATAATGGTAACATCTAATCAAATATCTACCGGTAAGCGCCTCTACTCGCCATTTCCCTTTCAAAATACAGGGTGGGTAAGGGGTGGGTAGACTATTTGATTTATATACCCCATTAAGGGTTATTAGACCTATCTGTGGTCTTCTAGGGCTAGACAGGTACCTCCGCTCATTCCGAGGTTGACATCCCTCCCAACACACAAGCCTAACTCATGAAGCTAGAGCATTTCATCGAGAGATTTTCCATAATTTTAGATACACATTTTAATAGGGACACCTTCTAGATATCATTTGTAGGAAAATAATGTCAAATCCTTCTTTGTCTAGGCTCCAAATCTAGGGTTAACAACCCCTAAGAATCAACGGTGATATTTTGAGATGTGATCAACTTTCCCGTATCAACCCTTAAAAGTGCTATTCTTAGGAAATATTTGAATCTGAAACCCCTCAAGAACATCGAGGGGCGCCCACAATGGCTGATGCGGCTTAAACCCCCTTACATAAGGAGGAGTGGTCATTTGTTAACAGTAGAGTGTGGGGGATGAGAGGGGGGATTAGGGAGACCCATACAAACGGACCAGAATTAAGTAATATGACCATTTTATTTAGTGGAAACCCTACGCGTAACTACTCGGTAAATATCGATAATAATAAAAAATGGACATGTAGTACACGGTTTAATAATAAGGGTTGATCTTAAACAAAGTTTGAATCTCTCTTACACGGGGGAGGGTAGAAAAAATGTCCCCCCGAAATCTCTATAAAATGTCCCCTCCCTAAGGGCCCAGTAGGGGGCGTGTCCCCTGTTGGGGCGTCGTGTTAGGGCGTCTTGTCGTCGCTGTACTTGAGGTCGGCCGTTAAACGTTACGTAGGGACCAGGACAAGAGTCTGACCACTCACTCTCCCAGCTTGGGTAGTCATGCTAATCACCGGGGAATAACATTGCGTAATACATGCTGGGAGAGCGTGGTGATGATGACTGCTAGACTCCTGTTCTGTCCGTTGAAGTAGGATGCTGGTCGATCGTTAGTGGACGGAGGGGGGAGGGGGTACAAAGATGTTACTGTCTACACGACTCTGATTTATAATTTTTGAGTATAGCCACACGGAGCATCCTTTCTGCGTGACTGCTCACATCTATCCCTCAGGCCTCACATGATGTATCACTTTCGGTAGTCTACAGATCGTCCTGCCATAAAGCTCAATCACCTCATGGTGACTCGGGTGGTGCCTACATGTGTCTTCTACCCCCCTCCCCCCTTAAAAAAAAGAGAATGTTAGAAAATGATCTAAATGCATCTGGGGGTAAAATGGGTTCATTTCCTAGTCTGGAAAATAAGGAAATCACACCCCTTCGGCGAGGTCCATTTACATGATACAATTGTTTACCTTTACAGGGTGCGGTTGTGACGAGGAGATGGATTACGTGAACTCACCTGAAGAACAAGTATACGGTATTGTATCAATATGTAGTGCTCAAAATGTAAGTCATGATGATATATTATGCATAGCAAAATCATAACAAAAATACCGGCAATGGGTTCATTATTTCATGGAAAAAAAATATTAGCAAACGAACAATGGTGTATATGGATACGATGTAGAATTCAGTTGCAGAATTCAATTCTGCATTTACATATTTTCATCCAATTAAATTACTAACGTGTATAATGAGCTATTTCAGACCATGATTGGAAAGCTTAAACATTAAACTTTGAATATGCACATCAGATGATATATATGGTATATGGTACCCAACTTATCAGGCTCCTTTTATATCTGCCTATGATGATTTGCGACGTCAGTATAGCGTCCCCACTACTAGTCTGGTGACGTCACTCACTGATTATTCCTGCTGTCATGCTTCGACAACTCGTGACTTTATCAACATCATTTCTCCCCACCCACCCCCTCCCTTGATGTCTCTGACTCTCTCCCACTTCTTTCCATGAATGAAATTCCGCCCGACTGGATCGACTGGAGAGAAATGAGCCCAGCCCCGTGCCTCGCCACAACCTCCATCATGACGAGTAGACTCCCACACGACTAGAATATTACCCCCCTCTCCCCCAGGTAGGTATATTATATATGGAGCTACATGCATGTATAGGGTGAGTGTATGAAGACCGCCATCTTGTCCCCCGATAACATGTTAGAGGCCATCTTGTCCCCCGATAACATGTTAGAATTAGAAGCCATTTTGTTCCCCGAAAACATGTTAGAAGCCATCTTGTGCCCGGGCAACCTGTAGGCTGCCATTTTGTCCCCTTATGGCGCCTGAGACACCATCTTGTCCCCCGAGAACATATAGGCGGCCATCTTGTCCCCTGATAATATTACTAGTTCCCTCAGTCAGGAACCACCACCTTGCAACCAAAGGGCATCATGTTGTCACTTTTTCTGGAAAGCAGCAAAAAGACGCACTACATGTATACGTTAATTTCCGTCCTCTGGTGCTTCTAATGGTAATATAGCAGCGCTATGCATCCACCCATTAGATCCCTATACGTTGCCTCTATATAGTGAGGACGTATATATATAATGCTACTGTGGGGACACATTTACACCACAGGTTATGTAATATTTAAACCACCCTGACAATCTATGGGACATGTATTCAGATTTCTGGAGCCCTTTTACGACATTACTGGCGTCACCACTGACGTAAATGAATGAAAAAAAAAGAGAGAAAAATACTGCTGACGTTGCTCTCCAAGCAGAGGTCCCAATGAAATTAGGTCCCATTAAAGGGCCTGCTGGTTGTTTGTTGCCTGTGCTGGGTGAGTGGAAAGAGGGCCTGGCCGCGCCGACTGTGGCTGGCTAGGACCGTCCTGAAGCAGGCTAACGGGCCCTCTCGCCTGGATCCCACAACGACCATTTGTCATGGGTTGGTTGCCATGGAAACGGATCCCTAAATCAGCCCAGGCTCCAGGCTGGGAGTGGGGGAGTGTGCTGGTGGTTGGCTGCATGCAGGGGGGGGGGGAGGTCTATAAGGGGTTGGAGGAAGCCAGGCATGATCGGCCTGCCGACTGACTGGCTGGTTGCATGGTGGAATAGGCCAGCCCAGACCTCAGAAATATTGCTTTTCATCCTGCTTTTTTTTTTCTTTTCTTTTTTACATCGCCCCTAATAGCTATTTTCTCTTCTCCTTTTTTTCTCTCCCTGGGTAATCTGGGTCAGGCTCAGTAAAAACAAGTGCTTTACGCTCTTGTCTCCCCCTCCGTCTGTAGCCCTACACCATACGGGTGCTGGGGGACTCGTGGGTGGGATTTCCATTGATATTTTTCCATGCCAGCTCTATTTCCCCAGTCTTACCCCAAAAATGTGTATTTTCATGATAGTGCTCAGACCGCAGGTATAAACCAGAAGAAACCTGCTTTAAGATGCTCACAATCCGCCTCTTGACAAAACCCAAAGTATTTACATGTGGTAACAATCATAAACTCTTATATTCAGTCTAATCTAGATGTTCATCTTTCTGGGCACTATAAGTTACTGCTTTAGGGAGGCCATCTAAGGTGACTGTTCATCTCAAAATGTATGATAGTTATCTATGATTACTGCACAGTCTGAGAAAATCCAAATTTGAGGATTATTACAGAAATGGATTCTTTATTTAGTCCATGAGGCCAGGGATCATTAAGGATGCCAGTTTAAATTTTCGTCCAAATTAGTGTGTGCATGCGTGTTCGACCCTTTAAGGCGCGCAATGTTCTTTGAGCGTCGTCATGATGCATGAATGCATGAGTAGGGCTGCATTCGAGTACACTGCCCGGCCCCCGCACTCCCTTCATTTTATACACCATCAGCGTTAAAAAAACGCTGATAAAGGGGTCATATTTTGTCATAAAGCACTGATCAGTGTTTTACAGAAAAGGGGGTCTATTTCAAAGCAGTGTCCGTGAAAATAGAAAAAAGGGTCTTTTTTAAGGCATAGTCTGTGTCACAACCAGCATGTTTCCGCAACCCCCTCACCAAGTAGATACAGATACAAAGTTTTGTTTTTGAAAGGCAATATAAAGGTATGCACATCATCTTACCATGGGTATTAAATTGAAATATAACATAAAAGTATCTGTATTTGTTAGTTTGTTGAAAGGGGTAAATGTTAATGATATCAGCGTTTTCTGAAAAAAAGGGTTTGAGTTTCTAAAGGTGTCACTGTTTTCCTGAAAAAGGGGTGCTTTTTTGGCTCAAAAAATCCGTGATTTTGCCATGAAAAGGATACTTTTTTAAGGCAGAAATCCGTGGAAAGGGGGTCCTTTTGAAATCCCAGAACGCTGATGGTGTATGAAATGAACGGAGTGCAGGGGCCGGGGTACACTGCCTACTCAACTGAGCTGATACACTCCTGAAGGCCCGGCATGATGCGTGATGCATGATGCCTTA
>CANHQG010000818.1:0-15000 GCA_947462335.1 Harmothoe impar
TTAACATGTTACATAACTTAAGTTTTTAAAGAATGGTATGTAAAACTAAGCTTGACCCCCCCCCTCCCCTTGTAACACCCGTAACAAATCTCTGGACCCCCACCCCTCCCCCTCTTGTGTTACGTAATATTGGATTCGTATATCTTAATTTTAGAAGACATGTGGAGCCTGATCTGAATACCTCACTTCGAATATTGACATGTTTTCTTCAGGGCACGTCCACATGTTACAGAATACAAGGAAATGCGGGTCCTCATGTCTGGGGGTGAAGAGGGGTCCTCCCCCTCCCCTTTCAGGTTAGAAAGTCACGAAATTAAGTGCCCATTAAAGGATACAAAGTCGTTATAGACCATTTTCACTATAGCAAAATGTGTCTATAAGTCGCCAGGTCGCTTAGATGATGCCTTTATGGTACCAGGAAAACAGCCCGGGACGCCAGGTCGCTTTTGACCCCCTCTGAAGCCAAATGTCTGTGTAACCGTTTTGAATAAAATTCTAAAGCTTGAAAATCAAAGTTCCATAAGTGTAAAATGAGGCGGTCAGGGTCAAAAGTGTTGGATTTTATGTTGCATAATATTCAAATGGCCCCTGGTCATTACAGTTGGGACAAAGAGTCTTCGTGGGAAGGGCGTGTCTTGTTTTTCTAAAGAGTTTCCAGCTACCAGAATGGTGTAACCCTTTCTGGTTTTGATGTCATAATGAAGGACCGCAAATAGACATAATTAAATTATGATGTGACCACGACTCAAATAATCAAATTACGGTAGACATACTATCATTATGTATAATGATAGTGATGCAATCATCGTGACATTGATAAGACATAACCCACTCTTATATAACGCCATTATTACTGCCAGTCCGTTAACTAATGGTTTTAATGGTACACAACCATTAGGCCCCTGTCAATCAGGCCCTTGGTAATCAGGCCCCTGTCCATGAGGCCCTTAACCATTAGGCCCATCATATCCGTGAATCGTTTAACTTTTCTTTAAACTATTCACATCATACTAAAAGTTAAACTGCTAATACAATCAATTGATTGTATTAGTAGTTTAACTTTTAGTATGATGTGAATAGTGGGCTATAGTTAATGTCCTATATAAACATAGCGTTTTAGTATATTTAAATGGGGTCCAATATTCGCCTTCTAAGTTCCTACTCTGTGGGGTGAACTAGTCAGAGGTAGGCTTCCGCCCAAAGATAACGCAAGGGTAGTGAGATCCAGCTTTATTTGATGTTATGGATGTTATAGTATACATAGAGCACTTTCACAGGTTATATTATAATCACAGCCTTTCCTCCATATATATAGAGATATGTACCTCGTTATTGTCAGTTAGCTCCAGGGCTTGCATTGATAATTATACGCGACGGCCTTAGTCAAGGCAAGGTATACATATAAATATCCAGCAGGAATCCTTGAGGGAATCCGGAATGTATAAGTCTCCGTTCATTCAACTAATAAATACCTTCAACCAAATCTCAGTTAGGTCGTTATGTGTCCATATCATACTCATCAACATGCCCCGAGGCCGATCTTATACGCTTCTCTATGATACCGGGTGGTCTGATATCTGTTCTACACGCAGGTGCAATCTATTGGTTACTCTCCGGTCACCACTATGGATCCGGGATATACACATACAATCAGTTTCCAATTCATCAGGTCGGCTAGTCTAAATAATTGGCTTTCCAACTCCATGCTGATAAAGCCGGTATACTGTATCACTAACTCCATGGTTCTCTCCGGAATACAGCATTCTAGATTAGCCCATGTATCGAACACTCGATATACACTCCGGTGGCAGTGTTGTTATGTAATATCTTCGATTGAAACGTTACCATCTGGTCTTCTCGATCGTACTCCCCAAACGCTCACTGATAACTGACTGCGCTTTCCCTTCTCCCCCCGGCTTATACTCGTTTCTTTTTCTCTTTATTTCAGCTTCCCGTGGATCAATCTCTAGACCGCCTCCCTTCATGACCACGCCCAGCACATATTGATTGCCCGTCAGCGTCATCTCTCATCCTTTATTGATCGACAATTAAGCGGCCCTATTTGAGATCATCCCGATGCAATGGGTCAGGTCCCGGCAACGACCACCCTCATTAGGCAGGGCCCAGCCATGACCATCCTCACTAGGCAGAGCCCTGCCACAGCCATGCTGTGTTCGCGGCCCGATCTTCAGCTTCCGTCGTCATCTACCCCCCATGCTGCTCTCGTGGCCCTGGTTACCAGCCTCCATTACCACCTACCCCCCATGCTGTTCTCGGAGGCCCTGGCCGTGACTGCCATGTCCATATGGATCCATGCCCCGACGCACAGCCCCATCTGCCTGCACTACTCACTCCCATCGCTGGGGCCGCGTTCTCTACTCCCCGTTAGCCTTGTTGGTTCTAGCCTATCTCCTGACCTGGATTCATCCCGTCGTTATCTTTCCTACCAGCTGCTCTAGCCCGGATCCTATTTTATTTGCTGCTTTCCTGTTCGGGTTCTAGGCCCTGACCATGAGCCGAATATATTCAATCCAAATAACTTTGACTCTTATTATGACCAAGTCTACCATTATAGGACCTTATGACACTATTTATATATATTCTTTATATTCGTTATTTACTGCGTGGCCCGCGTACTGGATTTGCCCGATTTGTATGTGACCCAATGTATGCGACGACATTCTTTTCTCTTATTATATTAGTCTCACTGTCCTGTATCTTAATGTGTACTACTTCCCCCCATTTATTCAATGTATATCTACTATACCCATACATATTCATACATATATATATACAGTTTCGCCCATTCCCTTATGTTATATTATACATTATTTATCAATCAATAAATATATCCTCCAAACATTTTTTGCTCTTCTTTAGTTTTCCACTATAACCCAATAGTTTAAAGTATAAGTTAAACGAATGTGCCAAATGCTAATGGTAATCAATGCTAATGGTAAAGTTTATAAAGCACGGAGGCGGTTTGATTAGGTTAACTATCAGTGTCGTGGCTGTCATTAAAAAGTGAGTGTTCACACAAAAGAGGGACATTAAGGTTATTGCACAAGGCGAAGCCGAGTGAAATAATCCTCACTGGGGTACTATACAAGTGCTCTTTTGTGTTTTTATTTTATGTCATAATTAACAATATTCATAAAAAGTCCACCTAATTGATCTGAAAAAGCTATTTTATAGTTATTAAACCATCAATTTTAATGACTTAAAAGGTTGTGAAATACGGGGCAGGGTAATTTAACAGGGGGGGGGTGATATACGCCATTCCTTGGTTAAGTCAATAGGGCTGCCGTATTCACCATGAAATAAATTTAAATCTCACTTGGACACATGCACACATAACCAATGTTCATTTACGGGCCTGTGTGCAAGGGTGGTAGGTGTGGAGTAGGTGATTTCTGGTGTAATCCCTCCAAACAGAACTTGGGAATTGAACGTTCGCAACTGGGTAGAATCCAGGTAGGTCACAATGACACAAGAAAGGCAAGAGATATTCCCAAGAATTGTGAAAATATCCTTATTACAATCAGAACTTGGGAATTGAATGTTCGCAACTGGGTACACTGTAGAAAGGGTGTTTAGATCCTAAACAGAATCATGCCACGTATTTGTAAGCACAATATATTTATAAACATGTCTATCTCACTCATGTGATTAGCTAAAGTGATTAGAAATGTAGTTGCTTAGGTCTAGAAAATGTTCTCATTTCCAAGTGTTTGTCAGATTTCAAGCTTTGTGCTTAAATCCCCAATGTTTAGATCGGCAGTTTTGTGTTTAGGCATTTTTATATAAAGAGATATAATTTCATAATTATTTATATCCCTGGTCCATGTCCAGTTCCTGATAGGGATCAGCAGAAAGAAACAGTATTGTGTCCATAGTGTCATCCACAAAGATTAGACAAGGGAATAAACACCCATCAGGACATACACTTGATGCTTAGGGAACATGGCTATATTCATTTTTTAAATACACAAAATGGGTGTCTATCTAGCAGCTAATTGAATATCCACATAATTCATAATGATGTAAGATTCAAGTGGTCAATTGTCTATGGTGTATATATTCTATATCTCTCTTATTATACGAAATCACATTACTAGTATACTGATTTACAAAGGTTTTTGAAGCATATTTGGGATGATAATAACGTATGACTGTCTGTAGAAAGTACAATTTACAAGTAGAGCTGCCACCTGGTGTGTGTTTGAAAACCTAAACACCTAAACATCACATGTTTACATCCTAAACATATACCCTTTAGACTGTTTAAATGCTAAACATCTAAACATGTTTAGCATAACTGTTTAGGTGTTTAGAATGAGAGTGTTTAATTCCTGAACACATGATCAATAAAACACCTACCTAGCCAAAATGTTAAGGTTTTAAACATGTTTAGACCTAAACATGTTTAAGACCAAAACACCTTTTTTACAGTGTAGAATTCTACCCATAGCGAACATTCAATTCCAGTGCCTTTCTTCTGTCATTGTGACCTACCCGGATTCTACCCAGTTGCGAACATTCTATTCCCTAGTTCTGATTGTAATAAGGACATGTTCACAATTCTTGGGAATATCTCGTGCCTTTCTTGTGTCATTGTGACCTACCCCGATTCTACCCAGTTGCGAATGTTCAATTCCCAAGTTCTGTTTGATATAAATAATGTGGAATTCCACAGAATATGACACAGTCAAAAGATGTTCACATATTCTCGTGCCAGATACATGCACAATTCTCGCAGGGATCCTGAGTTGTGACTCAAGAACCGCACGAGTTCTGCCCAAGATCTTGTTTGCAGGGATGGTTTGGCGTGACTTGTTACCAGGGATTTATATAAGCAAGTGATACTACCAAACTTTGCTTACTGCTCCTTTATCATACATGTATAATAATTATGACAGCCTGGTAAGCCTAGGGAAGGAGCTACAACCAGCACAAAACAGAATCCTAAGATGCATACTGAACATAAAAATAGGAAATAAATACCCATAGATAATATGAAGCGCCGGTGCAGAAACAAAGAAGGAAAGAGTTGCTATAGTGCCGCTCATGTAGGCCTATAGAAAATACAGTAAGCACCCACCACTGCCCACAAGACAAACGACGAGAAATGATCATAAATCAAATTTTAGACTTGTCAAACACAAACTGACACTGACAAAGAAAAGTGTGATATACAGAGGAAAAAGGTTTTGGAACAAGATTCCACATGAAATTCGGAAACAAAAGAAAAAAAATTAAGGCATGCACAAAAGTGGATAAAAGTACGGTATATAGCACAAATATGGAAGGCCAAATGGAGGAGCTTCTTGAAGCAAGTAAAGGGTGAGAAGTGAGGTGGAAAATAAACTGCCATGAATGCATAAACATGAGGGGGGAGAATAAGTTGAAAACGGAAATGATGCAAGAACCCCAAAGGAAAAAGATGAGTCAGGGAAAGAAGAGGTGGGAACAGGAGAAAAAAAAGGGAAGAAGGATGACAACCAATAAGGCATTAGGAACATTTACACATCAGTTAATAAATTCATTACAGATGGCATCCTGCAGCTAAATAACACTAATGATATTAATTTATCAATATATGTGTATGACATACATGTATTAGGAAATAGCCTGGATGTCTCTTCCTCGCATATCCTGGCACTGGATGGTTGAGATGAATCCCCATATATATTGCATGTTGGATTTAATAAATGATCATATCGCCTATCACTAATCCAGAACAATGTCAGCGCTGTGTCTCCCTTCCCCTCCCAGCTAAATCACATCAATAAGACGTAAAAAATGACACGGAAAGAAACACATCATTTTTACCCATATACCAGTGCCTTCGGCGTTGGATTTTGATTTCTGCCTCCTCCCCGTGTAGGCAGCAGGCTGGCGAGGGGAGCGCGGGAATAATCACAGGCACTCTCTGTGAGATTATGGGTACTATATAATCGATTTCCTTTTAAATAAAGCTGGATCTCAAATATTAGTTTAATAGGGAGAGGTAGCATTGCACATGCCCTTCTTAGACTGGAGGCGGAATCTCAAATGAAGCCCAGAAATCACTTTAGGAGGAACGGAATGTTACAGGGTGGCATCCATGCCAGACTTGAGGTATAACACCTACTGAACATATTTAGGGTGGATGCCACGCACAGAAATGGATTTTCAGGTAATTAGGGCTCGATAAAGGCGGCCATTAGCCAAATTTACTATTTTTGCAATATCATTAGGAATAATGATGGTAGACATGTGATTAGGGTGTCTAAATCCACATTTTCTGGGTCAAGGAACACACTGGAAGCATTATCTTTAGTCTCCTCAGCTTATTTTGCCCCTTATAGGCTTAGAGTAGGCCTAAATGAACCAAATTCTCAGTTTTCTTTACGTGTGCCATTCTTATTATCACACTTTTATTAATGCAGCAGGAAAACACTTCCAACCAGGGTCTTTATATTCATCTTTGTCTTTGTAGATATCTAGCTTGATAGTTTATTAAAATAGCTATAATAAGTATATAGGCTCGACGTGCCTAACACATACTTGGGGATACATTATTGCATAATTGGAAGCCATCACAAAATGAATGTGGTGTAAAATGATGAAAGTTTATTCACAATGCTTTTATTCAGCACACCTGGTCTATTTAACAATTGTGATATTGTGAAAGGCTTATATCAAGATCCATCCAAGTCTATAACTTATCCAAAGTTCTAAAACCTGTAGCACCATAATGTTTCAATTCTGCGAGGGTTATTAGCAAATGATTTGGACACTGTCTGACACAGTCACCTCCGATAGCTGGTAAGGGGTGTCAGCCAGTGTTCTCCCATGAGATTGATGAGCAGTGGTACTCTCCAAATAAGGAGCTTGCTTACAAAGCTAATGCCAAAGACCTAGCATGGGTCCTTGCACGATTCCATAGCCTTGACGGGGCTACAGTACCAGCATGGACTGGGTTCAACCAACTGACTTCAACTAACGATGAGGAAACTGTTGCAGTTGGGTATCTCCCACTCATAAATGCTGCAGCACATGAAACTGACACACTGTGGACAGCCATGATGAGGTGTGTCAATATCTCCAATGCTGTAAATCCTGGTCAGTCCACTGTGATCACATTTGACCAACAACTCTATTGCAGGGCAAAAGAGCTCCAGTGGGCCAATGCAGAGCAATGTAGCACTATATTCATCAGGCTAGGAGGGTTTCACATCATCAAAAACTTCATGCAGGTGATTGGTCACCATATGGCAGACTCTGGTATAGAAGAGGTGTGGAGGGAAAGCATGGTGTTTGGTGAAAACACTGCTCGCAACAACATGCAAGCAAAATCATACAACAGAGCACTGCGAGCTCATAAGTTGACCTTCGAGGCACTGTGGCACATTTTATGGCCTCAGTTCAAGGCTTGGCTGGGTGACAGAGGCATAACCAATGACATCGAAGAAGCAGTGAGGTTATTGATCGAAACATTCACAGATGAAGACAAAAATGAGTTGAGAGCTGCAACTCTAGAGCATGTTGCAGAAACCATACTTCAATACTCAGCCTTTTGGATGAGTTTCAGAAAGCCCAGGCCCCAACAACTAACTATTGGATTACTTACTTGAAACTGGTTATGATCCTCCTACAGTTCATCAGGGCAGAGCGTACAGGAAACTGGAGGTTGCATGTAACATCCTTCATTGCCATGCTCCCCTGGTTTGCATGGTATGATCGTGTAAATTACCACCGGTGGGGAACGGTTTACATAGCCGACTGTATGGCACTTCCAACAACCCATCCAGAGGTGTTTGAAGAGTTCGAACAAGGAAACTTTGTGGTAAAAGAGACTGGAAACAAATTTAACCAGATCTCCACTGATCAGGCTCTTGAACACGTGAATAAGGTGTAAAAAGTTGCCGGAGGCCTCGTGGGGATTACTAGAAAGGAGAATGCACGTGACCAATGGTACTTAACCCTTTAGGGCCGAGCATCGACTATAGTTGACACCATGGCTGGCCGAGCATCGACTATAGTCGATGCCATGGCTGGCCGAGCATCGACTATAGTCAACATAACTCTATGGCAAAAAGCAAAGGCTCGGCCCAGGGAAGGTACCTGTGAAAATGTCTCGCCCCCATCACCAGCAAATAATCTTTTTGGTCAGCTTTAAAGGGTTAACCTTGAATGAGCGCAGTCATCTTGCAAATGAAACCTACGCTATGTTTGGTTTAGACAGAACTTGTGATAAAGATGCTGAACCTACCATAAAGGAGTTGGGTCCAAAAAGACTGGAACGAGATAGGTCTGATGTGGAGAAGATAAAAGAGCAATTAACCAAGTTTGAAGTATTTCAAGTGAAAAATGAAACCTGTGTGGTGTGTTTAGCAACCCACGATGTAGCATCCGGTGACATCACATCTGCACTTCTCAATGCTCAATCATGTGGTGAGGAAAAAATGTTGGCTTTTTGCACTCGACCACCATCAGAATTCCACTCCAAAATCCCCAAAACAAAAGCCCAAACACTCCAAATGATATATGAAAGGAAATCAAAGTCAACAGCAAAACAGAAAGAACAGACTATAAGAGCAGACAGAACTCTGTTCCAGCGCCTCCTAGTATGCAAAGACTCTGGTAGAGATGTTGACTTGAAGATAGTGTTGAGCCATGAACTTTCCCCAGTACCTCTAGCATTAGCAGCTACAGATGGCTCGTTAAGACCAACAAACAAAGCTGCACTTGGTACACTGCTAGGAGATTCTCAAACATTGTCATACCTCCCAACATCGAGTCTGAAAACTGCAACAATCATCGATGGTCGAGCCTTGGTCAGGGCTATTGGGAAGCCAACTGGAGCAAAAACATTTGGTGACTTATCAGATGCATTTGTCAAGTGTGCTCTGAGTCATCTTGGTGGTGTCTCTTCTCGGATAGATATAGTTTTTGACAGGTATGATGGACACACTGTCAAAGATGCCACCCAGAACATCAGGGCAGGAGGAATGAAACTGATCCGTCGAGAGATAACAAACAAAGAAGTACCACTGCCAAGTAACTGGGAGGGTTTCATTCATCATCCAGAGAATAAAGCTGATTTGGCAGACTTCCTGAGCTCAACATTAATTTCTAGGGCAAAAAAATGACCACCGAACCATGAGGTTGTTGTATCTGGGGGATTCAAGGATACACTGGCAGTGAAATCAGCACATGGAACTGATGTTACTGATCTGCAGTCTAATAATCATGAGGCAGATACACGGATCATTGTGCATTCAGCAGCCCTATCAAAAGAGGGGTTTGAAAGAATCATTGTAGCTGCCCGGGACACTGATGTCCTTGTGCTCCTGATCCACTTTGCACCACTCCTCTGTCAGGAAGTGTGGCTTCGCACTGGGACATCAAAACAAAGACGGTTTGTGGCAGTCCATCGCATTCCTCTGGAGGAACAGATCCGTGCAAACCTGCTAGGCTACCATGCCTTGACTGGCTGCGATGTAGTGAGCCAGTTCTGTGGCCTTGGGAAGGAGACGACATGGAAGGTAGGACATTATAGTATCTATAGTTTGTGTGAAGCTGTTGATGCATGACAAATCTTTTCCCCTCATTTTTGCTCTGCTACTTCATTACTAATGTATTGCATTTCTAGTACCATATATACATCTGAAAGATGTTGATCACATGTATTTTGCAGGTCTACAGAGATGAAGCACGTTTGCTTGGTGGCCTGGGCTCTGGTGATTGTGTCACTGCACAGACATTGAAGAACGTAGAATCATTTGTATGTCATTTATATGCAGGAAACTCATACCATAATGTAAATGATGTGAGGTTGCACCTGTTTCTAAAGGGAGCAAAACAGCCAGAAAGACTCCCTCCTACCCAGAATGCTTTGATTGAACACATCAAACGTGCGCATTACCAGAGTCACATCTGGTATACTGCAATGACACCCCAACCTGTCACCTATAGGCAATGGCTGGTATGAATCCACAGACGGCAATATCTTGCCAATGTTGATGACACAAGATGCAGTTCCAGACATCGTACCTGAACTTACCTACTGCAAGTGCAAGAGTTGTGCCACCCGCAGGTGCAGTTGTAGGCAAAAGAAGCTACCCTGTACTGTAGCTTGTGAATGCAACAATGGGAATTGCAAAAACCCTAACATCATTGATTGACATTATGTGTCAGACAGTGTCCAAATCATTTGCTAATAACCCTCGCAGAATTGAAACATTATGGTGCTACAGGTTTTAGAACTTTGGATAAGTTATAGACTTAGATGGATCTTGATATAAGCCTTTCACAATATCACAATTGTTAAATAGACCAGGTGTGCTGAATAAAAGCATTGTGAATAAACTTTCATCATTTTACACCACATTCATTTTGTGATGGCTTCCAATTATGCAATAATGTATCCCCAAGTATGTGTTAGGCACGTCGAGCCTATATACTTATTATAGCTATTTTAATAAACTATCAAGCTAGATATCTACAAAGACAAAGATGAATATAAAGACCCTGGTTGGAAGTGTTTTCCTGCTGCATTAATAAAAGTGTGATAATAAGAATGGCACACGTAAAGAAAACTGAGAATTTGGTTCATTTAGGCCTACTCTAAGCCTATAAGGGCCAAAATAAGCTGAGGAGACTAAAGATAATGCTTCCAGTGTGTTCCTTGACCCAGAAAATGTGGATTTAGACACCCTAATCACATGTCTACCATCATTATTCCTAATGATATTGCAAAAATAGTAAATTTGGCTAATGGCCGCCTTTATCGAGCCCTAATTACCTGAAAATCCATTTCTGTGCGTGGCATCCACCCTAAATATGTCCAGTAGGTGTTATACTTCAAGTCTGGCATGGATGCCACCCTGTAACATTCCGTTCCTCCTAGGGTAAAATTTCAGAATTCTGCCACCAGTCTATCTGTAAATAATGATTAAGTGAGGTTCCTGGAGAAAAATCGAGTTAACTTTGAAAAAAGTACATATTTTTAGATAGCCTCTTTTGGTTTATCTGTTCCCGGTGAGCACTCAGGCCTAATTTAATGGGTTATTTTGCTGGTCCCAAATAATGCCGTTTTATATACATGTATAGGGGAATTATAGCAAAGAAAAAGAATATTAAGAGGGCCCACACTCCATCAACAGGTCATAGAACACCAGAAATCTGCAGCAAGGCCAAAAAAAAGAAGGTTTGTTTCAGGTAACATGGGAGGGAAATGTAGGGTCGGTAGGTCGTTTTTTTTTCCTAAATTCCTTTTTTAACATGAATGTACTGGCCAACTTTTTTGAATACCCTCCACCATTACTCAAAAGTTCAAAGTTTACAAAGTTATCAGAGTTTATATGTTGGAACTACCTTCCAAGAAATATTACCACCATTTTTTTAGGTATTTTGGGGTATTCTTGTTGCTGAGGGACAATACCAACCGATTTGCTCTTTGATTCACTTGTTTTCCCTGTGCATGCATATTATATGAAATCACTTAAATTAAAGCTGCAGTTTAGTTAAACCTCACTTTAGTGGCCACTCAAATATTAGGCCCTACGTAACATAATATTGGGCCTTTTTTGGACCCCCTGCCCTCCCCCTGTAACACATTGTAACACTCGGCCATTACCCCCCTAATCACGTAACAAAAGTCAATACCCCCCCTCCTCCAGAGTATTGAAGTCTATTATAATGACTCATCTCTAACTGGTATCATGGATAGGCGACATGCATAATGATAATAAAGGTTCCATGCTGCATACACTCCTTCTCCCTATTAAACAAGCCCCCCTACATGCGGGTTATCCGAGGGTTTTTACCTAGGAGCATTCAGGCCCCCAGTGAGGGTTATATGATTCTCCCAAAGTCTGGGTGCTATTAACATATTACATAACTTAAGTTTTTAAAGAATGGTATGTAAAACTGAGCTTGACCCCCCCCCCTCCCCTTGTAACACCTGTAGCAAATCTCTGGACCCCCCCCCCCCCCACCCCTCCCCCCACTTGTGTTACGTAATATTCGAATGGCCCCTTAACAAAACTAGCCTTATCAAATTGGATTCGTATATCTTAATTTTAGAAGACATGTGGAGCCTGATCTGAATACCTCACTTCGAATATTGGCATGTTTTCTTCAGGCGGGTCTTCAGGGCACGTCCAAATGTTACAGAACACAAGGAAATGCGGGTCCTCATGTCTGGGGGTGAAGAGGGGTCCTCCCCCTCCCCTCTCAGGTCAGAAAGTCACGAAATTAAGTGCCCATTAGAGGTCACAAAGTCGTTTTAGACCATTTTCACTATAGCAAAATGTGTCTATAAGTCGCCAGGTCGCTTAGATGATGCCTTTATGGTACCAGGAAAACAGCCCGGGACGCCAGGTCGCTTTTGACCCCCTCTGAAGCCAAATGTCTGTGTAACCGTTTTGAATAAAATTCTAAAGCTTGAAAATCCAAGTTCCATAAGTGTAAAATGAGGGGATCAGGGTCAAAAGTGTTGGGTTTTATGTTGCATGATATTCAAATGGCCCCTGGTCATTACAGTTGGGACAAAGAGTCTTCGTGGGAAGGGCGTGTCCTGTTTTTCTAAAGAGTTTCCAGCTACCAGAATGGTGTAACCCTTTCTGGTTTTGATGTCATAATGAACGACCGCAAATAGACATAATTAAATTATAATGTGACCACGACTCAAATAATCAAATTACGGTAGACATACTATCATTAAGTATAATGATAGTGATGCAATCATCGTGCTATTGATAAGACATAACCCACTCTTAAATAACGCCATTATTACTGCTAGTCCGTTAACTAATGGTTTTAATGGTACACAACCATTAGGCCCCTGCCAATTAGGCCCTTGGTAATCAGGTCCCTGTCCATGAGGCCCTTAACCATTAGGCCCATCATATCCGTGAATCGTTTAACTTTTCTTTAAACTATTCACATCATACTAAAAGTTAAACTACTAATACAATTAATTGATTGTATTAGTAGTTTAACTTTTAGTATGATGTGAATAGTTTAAAGTATTAGTTAAACGAATGTGCCAAATGCTAATGGTAATCAATGCTAATGGTAACGTTTATGCAGCACGGAGGCGGTTTGATTAGGTTAACTATGAGTGTCGTGGCTGTCATTAAAAAGTGAGTGTTCACACAAAAGAGGGACATTAAGGTTATTGCACAAGGCGAAGCCGAGTGAAATAATCCTCACTGGGGTACTATACAAGTGCTCCTTTGTGTTTTTATTTCATGTCATAATTAACAATATTCATAAAAAGTCCACCTAATTGATATGAAAAAGCTATTTTATAGTTATTAAACCATCAATTTAATGACTTAAAAGGTTGTGAAATACGGGGCAGGGTAATTTAACAGGGGGGGGGGGGTAGATATACGCCATTCCTTGGTTAAGTCAATAGGGCTGCCGTATTCACCATGAAATAAATTTAAATCTCACTTGGACACATGCACACATAACCAATGTTTCATTTACGGGCCTGTGTGCAAGGGTGGTAGGTGTGGAGTAGGTGATTTCTGGTGTAATCCCTCCAAACAGAACTTGGGAATTGAACGTTCGCAACTGGGTAGAATCCAGGTAGGTCACAATGACACAAGAAAGGCAAGAGATATTCCCAAGAATTGTGAAAATATCCTTATTACAATCAGAACTTGGGAATTGAATGTTCGCAACTGGGTACACTGTAGAAAGGGTGTTTAGATCCTAAACACAATGCTAAACACAATCATGCCACGTATTTGTAAGCACAATATATTTATAAACATGTTTATCTCACTAATGTGATTAGCTAAAGTGATTAGAAATGTAGTTGCTTAGGTCTAGAAAATGTTCTCATTTCCAAGTGTTTGTCAGATTTCAAGCTTTGTGCTTAAATCCCCAATGTTTAGATCGGCAGTTTTGTGTTTAGGCATTTTTATATAAAGAGATATAATTTCATAATTATTTATATCCCTGGTCCATGTCCAGTTCCTGATAGGGATCGGCAGAATGAAACAGTATTGTATCCATAGTGTCATCCACATAGATTAGACAAAGGAATAAACACCCATCAGGACATACACTTGATGCTTAGGGAACATGGCTATATTCATTCTTAAAATACACAAAATGGGTGTCTATCTAGCAGCTAATTGATTATCCACATAATTCATAATGATGTAAGATTCAAGTGGTCAATTGTCTATGGTGTATATAGATAGAATTCTATATTTCTCTTATTATATGAAATCACATTACTAGTATACTGATTTACAAAGGTTTTTGAAGCATATTTGGGATGATAATAACGTATGACTGTCTGTAGAAAGTACAATTTACAAATAGAGCTGCCACCTGGTGTGTGTTTTAAAACCTAAACACCTAAACATCACATGTTTACATCCTAAACATATACCCTTTAGACTGTTTAAATGCTAAACATCTAAACATGTTTAGCATAACTGTTTAGGTGTTTAGAATGAGAGTGTTTAATTCCTGAACACATGATCAATAAAACACCTACCTAGCCAAAATGTTAAGGTTTTAAACATGTTTAGACCTAAACATGTTTAAAACCTAAACACCTTTTTTACAGTGTAGAATTCTACCCATAGCGAACGTTCAATTCCAGTGCCTTTCTCCTGTCATTGTGACCTACCCGGATTCTACCCAGTTGCGAACATTCTATTCCCTAGTTCTGATTGTAATAAGAACATGTTCACAATTCTTGGGAATATCTCGTGCCTTTCTTGTGTCATTGTGACCTACCCCGATTCTACCCAGTTGCGAATGTTCAATTCCCAAGTTCTGTTTGATATAAATAATGTGGAATTCTACAGAATATGACACAGTCAAAAGATGTTCACATATTCTCGTGCCAGATACATGCACAATTCTCGCAGGGATCCCGAGTTGTGACTCAAGAACCGCACGAGTTCTGCCCAAGATCTTGTTTGCAGGGATGGTTTGGCGTGACTTGTTACCAGGGATTTATATAAGCAAGTTATA
>CANHQG010000819.1:0-15000 GCA_947462335.1 Harmothoe impar
CATGAGTAATTATCAATCCTACACACTGAAAAAGTAAACCTCCACACTCTTCTAGGTGACTGTGATAAAATAAACAAGTTAAAAGTTGTCTAACCTATCAGGTACCATCCCACATACCCGTCTCCAGACTCGTCTAAGTTACAAGGAAGCGAATCTTCTAGCCGGAGTTGTCAGATCGAAGACCCACTTGGCATGTGCCAGCCCAAATAGTGACATTTGCCAGCTCCAGATTCTATTTGTGGGGTGGTAACCTGATGGTTAGACAACCTTTAACTCGTTTATTTTATGACAGTCACTTAGACGAGTCTGGAGACAAGTTTACATTTTCAGTGCAGTTTCAGGTTACACAGGTTGTACAAGGGTCTTACCCTGCCTCACAATATAGGGATCAATAGGGTAACCTGAGGACAACATTTATACTCTAAGGACGGCATGACACTAAAACATTATATTTGCTTGGTATCAATGCATATATATCAAATCATGCACCAATGCAGACCCAGTAGGGTCGGCATGATACTTGAATGAGGTACTCTCCAGGGCTGCATTCATGCATCATGACGACCATAGGCATGATCAATCAAGGCTTAATGTCATGCTTGAAGGGTGTATAACAAACTTCAAGCAGACACTAGACCTTTAGGGCTCATCCCCAAGCTAAAGCCTCTATAAACAATAGGAAATGTTAATTATTTTAGAAAATATAGTTGCAATTTCTTTCTATTCAAATGCTAAATATATCCTGACTTCCTTTGCAGAATTAAAATCTCAGACTGTTGTAGGTTACATGAAACATACCTGGAGGTCTGGGTATAAATACGACAATAGCCGACACTGACATGGGGCGGCGACCTACCTACTATTAATCAAAGAAGGGTGCGTCACGTTGGGCCCTACACTGGCCACCTGTGATTGGTTCCCAGCACTTTTTGGCACTTTCTGGCTCCCCTACTATGCTGTGGCTATGGAGGTCAGTCCTGCAGCAAGGCTGGTGCAAGGCAAAGGGGGGACTTTGCTTAAGTGGGCTGTATTATTAGTTATAGATTTATTTGTAAATTCTGAATACTGGGAATATAAATATGTGACCTTTCAATAAATTTAAATGCATGTATTCTCTCCAGAATACAATGCTCAAAGGGCTGCATTCATGCATCATGACGACCAAGGGTATGATGCATTAAGGTATCATGCCATCCTTAAAGGGTTATAGGGTAGAATGCCATAGATTGGTATCAAAGGGTCTGCTACAGATACCACAGACATCATAACGATGAAGGAACCATCGCTAGATCAGAACATACCGTACCGGTACAGCCGGTATGACACAATATTCCCCTCGTAAATTGTAAACGATTTGATATAATGGTTAACATTTGTTAGTTTTTCATAATTAATGTTCAGCAGTCTAACTCCTGTCATTTATATGAAGTCACCTGTCTGTCATACACTGTAAACCCTGCATCTGATACCTATGGACAATAAAAGCTTTGTTCAAAAAAAAAACTCCTGTGAATTTTTTAAAATTTTAATCCACTCCCCTCCCACTTGGGGCTCGATGCATAACTCCCTCGGTGACCCGGTCACAATCGCAGAAAGTTAGACATTTGGCTGGTTGAGGGTAAGAAAATTTCACAAAAAAAAAGTATCCTGTGAATAACTTACTTCACTATGCTGTTGTTTCCTGTTGCTCCCATTTCTCTGATCACAGAGGTACTCCAGCATTGGTCATGAACCTTCAAAGTCCTTCAAAGTGAGATAATACTCCACATAATTTTCTATTCTCAGTCGATCTTTGGTCATTTAGGTAGACCCAGAGTTCACTGTAAAAAAACACCGTAATTATCCATTAGTCACAGTGAAATGCACTTTAAAATTCCTTTAGTGAAGGACATAGATCCAGTGCTTAGACCCAAAGCTCCCATTTTGATCTCCTTAAGTCCAATTGTCTAATCCTATCCTATTGTCGGCAGTCATTATTCAAGTACTTAGAAAGTTATTTCACAAGAAGGTGAGCTATCAATCTCCTGAGGTCAATTTGTTAAAAAAGTGTCATAATCACCGAGCATATCCCACCCACAATTCTAGTACTGTTCTGGTCCACTATGTGGTTAAGTGTGAGTGGTGAGAATGTCCCTTTAACTCCTGTAGGCAGTGTGATGAGCAGGTGGCAGCAGCTCGCTGGGTGCTGGACTGAGCTACTCCTGGTTATGGATGAGCAGGTGGCAGCAGCTCGCTGGGTGCTGGACTGAGCTACTCCTGGTTATGGATGAGCAGGTGGCAGCAGCTCGCTGGGTGCTGGACTGAGCTACTCCTGGTTATGGATGAGCAGGTGGCAGCAGCTCGCTGGGTGCTGGACTGAGCTACTCCTGGTTATGGATGAGCAGGAGGCAGCAGCTCGTTGGTGCTGGACTGAGCTACTCCTGGTAATGGATGAGCAGGTGGCAGCAGCTCGCTGGGTGCTGGACTGAGCTACTCCTGGTTATGGATAAGCAGGTGGCAGCAGCTCGCTGGGTGCCCAGAGCTGGACTGAGCTACTCCTGGTTATGGATGAGCAGGAGGCAGCAGCTCGCTGGGTGCCCAGAGCTGGTTATGGATGAGCAGGTGGCAGCAGCTCGCTGGGTGCTGGACTGAGCTACTCCTGGTTATGGATGAGCAGGTGGCAGCAGCTCGCTGGGTGCCCAGAGCTGGACTGAGCTGCTCCTGGTTATGGATGAGCAGGTGGCAGCAGCTCGCTGGGTGCCCAGAGCTGGACTGAGCTGCTCCTGGTTATGGATGAGCAGGTGGCAGCAGCTCGCTGGGTGCTGGACTGAGCTACTCCTGGTTATGGATGAGCAGGTGGCAGCAGCTCGCTGGGTGCTGGACTGAGCTACTTCTGGTTATGGATGAGCAGGTGGCAGCAGCTCGCTGGGTGCTGGACTGAGCTACTCCTGGTTATGGATGAGCAGGTGGCAGCAGCTCGCTGGGTGCTGGACTGAGCTACTCCTGGTAATGGATGAGCAGGAGGCAGCAGCTCGCTGGGTGCTGGACTGAGCTACTCCTGGTAATGGATGAGCAGGTGGCAGCAGCTCGCTGGGTGCTGGACTGAGCTACTCCTGGTTATGGATGAGCAGGAGGCAGCAGCTCGCTGGGTGCTGGACTGAGCTACTCCTGGTAATGGATGAGCAGGTGGCAGCAGCTCGCTGGGTGCTGGACTGAGCTACTCCTGGTTATGGATGAGCAGGTGGCAGCAGCTCGCTGGGTGCTGGACTGAGCTACTCCTGGTTATGGATGAGCAGGTGGCAGCAGCTCGCTGGGTGCCCAGAGCTGGACTGAGCTGCTCCTGGTTATGGATGAGCAGGTGGCAGCAGCTCGCTGGGTGCCCAGAGCTGGACTGAGCTGCTCCTGGTTATGGATGAGCAGGTGGCAGCAGCTCGCTGGGTGCTGGACTGAGCTACTCCTGGTTATGGATGAGCAGATGGCAGCAGCTCGCTGGATGCTGGACTGAGCTACTCCTGGTTATGGATGAGCAGGTGGCAGCAGCTCGCTGGGTGCCCAGAGCTGGACTGAGCTACTCCTGGTTATGGATGAGCAGGTGGCAGCAGCTCGCTGGGTGCTGGACTGAGCTACTCCTGGTTATGGATGAGCAGGTGGCAGCAGCTCGCTGGGTGCTGGACTGAGCTACTCCTGGTTATGGATGAGCCGGTGGCAGCAGCTCGCTGGGTGCTGGACTGAGCTACTCCTGGTTAGCGATGAGCAGGTGGCAGCAGCTCGCTGGGTGCCACACTGAGCTACTCCTGGTTATGGATGAGCAGGTGGCAGCAGCTCGCTGGGTGCTGGACTGAGCTACTCCTGGTTATGGATGAGCAGGTGGCAGTAGCTCGCTGGGTGCCCAGAGCTGGACTGAGCTACTCCTGGTTATGGATGAGCAGGTGGCAACAGCTCGCTGGGTGCTGGACTGAGCTACTGCTGGTTATGGATGAGCAGGTGGCAGCAGCTCGCTGGGTGCCTACACTGAGCTACTCCTGGTTATGGATGAGCAGGTGGCAGTAGCTCGCTGGGTGCTGGACTGAGCTACTCTTGGTTATGGATGAGCAGGTGGCAGTAGCTCGCTGGGTGCCCAGAGCTTGACTGAGCTACTCTTGGTTATGGATGAGCAGGTGGCAGTAGCTCGCTGGGTGCCCAGAGCTGGACTAAGCTACTCCTGGTTATGGATGAGCAGGTGGCAGCAGCTCGCTGGGTGCTTGACTGAGCCGCTCTTGGTTATGGATGAGCAGGAGGCAGCAGCTCGCTGGATGCTGGACTGAGCTACTCCTGGTTATGGATGAGCAGGTGGCAGCAGCTCGCTGGGTGCCCAGAGCTGGACTGACCCAGGTAGAAAAATATCATGATAAATATCATTATTTATCATGTTGAACCATGATATATCATGATCTATCATGATAAATCATAATTAAGCATATTTTCTTTTACTATGATTAACCATGATAAATCATACTTTATAATGATATTACCTCCTGAGGGGCAAAATTGTGATAAAACATGTATTCTTGTATCATGATAAATCATACTTTATTGTGATATTAGCTCTTAATAGGGTAAATCATGATTAATTATGTTTTCTCCTACCATGATTAATCATGATTAATCGTACTACATTATGATCTTACCTTCTGAGAGGCGAAATTGTGATAAATTATGTTTTCTTTTTTCATGATATGTCATTATAAACTATACTTCATCATGATCTAGCCTCTTGAGAAGGGAAATATGATTTATCATGATATTTACCTAATCATATTTAATCATAATTTATCATGATTTATCATGATTTTATCCATTGGGAGAGAAAGCATGATTTATCATGATTTTATTTGACCATGATCAATCATCATATATCATGATTTACTATGATCTCCCCCGATGAGACAGACACCTGTTTTATCATGATTTTACCTTACCATAATTAATCATTATATATCATAATTAATCATGATTGTACACATTGAGAGAGAAAACATTATGTATCACGATTTTGCCTGATTATGATTAATCACGGTGTATCATGATTCATCATGACCTCACCCTATGAGAGGAAAACATGATTCATCAGGATTTTACCTTACCATAATTAATCATAATACTATCACAATTTTATGCATCGAGAGGAAGCATGATTTATTATGATTTTATTTGACCATGATATATCATAATGTATCATGATTTATTATAATATTTCCCATTGATGGGGAAAACATGCATATATCTTACCATGATTAATCATGATATTTCATAATATATGATAATTTTTCAAGATATCACACTTTGGGAGGAACGATTTCTTGGGCTTTACTGGAGGAGTTTGCCGGACAGTGTAGATCACATTATTATACATAATCAACATTTTAAGGCTTCTGAAATACCTCATGTCAATACTGCTGGAGTGGTACAACCCGTGATACTAACCAGGGGAGCTATGGGGAGCCTCATCCCGTTATTATACATTTTGTCAATGCTGCTGGAGTGGTACAACCCGTGATACTAACCAGGTGACCTATTATATGGGAAGACTCATCCCATTATTATACATTATTTTAAGGCTTCTGGAGGGGTACAACCCGTGATACTAACCAGGGGATCTATGGGGAGCCTCATCCCGTTATTATACATTTTGTCAAGGCTTCTTGAGGGGTACAACCCGTGATACTAACCAGGTGACCTATTATATGGGAAGACTCATCCCATTATTATACATTATTTTGAGGCTTCTGGGGGGGGGGGTACAACCCGTGATACTAACTAGGGGATCTATGGGAAGACTCATCCCTCAATTATACATTATTTAAAGGCTTCTAGTAGCTAGGGAAATCTGAGCCCGGGATCCCGGGCCAGTATGTGTCACCATGCTAAACACCCTCAATGAAATGGTTTTCTCTGCAATAGAGCATGGTATCATAAAATGCCCATGCCATGAAGGAGGGAAAGACTATGTGTTTCCCATCCTGTTTTATTTATTTATTTTTAATCATCAAATAATGAGATATTAATTGGTGAAATAAATGCCTGTCACAATAAGTACTTGAGAAAACTATGTGTTACTGAGTTACATCATTTCTATACGTGAGTTATATAGTCAAGCAACCCCTACAACCACCAAAAACCCCTCCCACTGGGTAGAATATACGTTTGTGAGTAATATTCCTTTAGTTTGTCGTCAAAATATGCTGGCAAAAATTGGCGATAGGCTATCTCTAACAGCTATTCCTAACAGTCTGCTGCTCAGGCAGGCTGTTTCAACAAATCATATAAATTAATGTAATATGCATAGGTCAGAATGGATAGCAGTGCCATATTTCACTTGATTCCCCCTTCATTTTGGAGTAGTGCATGACGGATTCTGACCGGTTTCCAAGAATTCGTTTTCCTAACTACCTCTAGGGGGTACAACCTTTGCTTACCTTCAGCATTATATGTACTCTAAAATTGGTTCTTATTGTCACAGAGAAAAAAAAAGATATGTCCATAATGCTAACGATGTATAAAATCAGATAACAATATCCTTGATAAGAAATTCTTAATGATAAGAAATGTACTTTTTTAGTTATCAACCACCCCCTCCCTCCCCCCACCAGCACCAGCACCACTCCTTGTGGTAACAGGCCTGTCTGCAGCTAGCTGTGAACACACCACCATGGCGCCCATTGTGATAGGGGTAGAGGTGCGACCATAGAACAATAGGCCCCTACAACAATAGCCATGCCCTCATGCAGTCAGCCTTATTTTTAAACAGAGTGACCAGTACACCACAAGGCAGCAGAGAGGCCACATGTATCATATATATATATTTGCATGTTGTTAGGTATGTACTACCATTTGATAAATTATACCCATTAGCTCATTTTGTAAGCACATTCCAATACTATTCCACTAATATTACATGTAATTTTTCAATAGAGTATTATTCTATATCCCATTGTGTATTTAATGCAACTATGCTATATGATGAACCATGTATATTTCTATTTTCCAGTCCTGCACCTGCCTTCGAAAACCAACCTTCCCTGGATGCTCCCCCGGTCTCCAGGGGGTAGGTGCCGGTCCCCCAGTCCCCCTGGATGCTCCCCCGGTCTCCAGGGGGTAGGTGCCGGTCCCCCAGTCCCCCTGGATTCTCCCCCGGTCTCCAATAAGTTTGAGTTTTTGAGTTTGAAAAATTTCTATTGGCACATATTTCATTAATCAATCATGTCTGCCAAATGAGCAGGTCACCCCTCCCACATCATTTTCTGAAGGGGTACAACCGGTGATACTATCCAGGGGAGTTAGGGAATGATCCCATTTTTATACATCATTAAAGGCCTCTTGAAAAGGAGTAAGGGGAGGGGTACAACCTTGGCCTGCATTCAGCATTATTATAGACTATAGCACTGCTGAAATTGCTCCTTATTGTCACGGAGAAAAAATTGAAATATGGCCATAATGCTACCAATGTAAAGAATTAGATGAAAAATATCCTTGACAATTAATTCATAATAATAAGGAAATGTATAATTTCAGTTGATTATCCCCCCTCCCCCAACCACCCATTGTGGTAACAGGCCTGTCTGCAGCTAGCTGTGAACACACCACCATGACGCCCATTGTGATAGGGGTAGAGGTGCGACCATAGAACAATAGGCCTCTTTAATAGACAATAGCCCTGCCCCCCATGCATCCGGCCTCAGTGTGGGTGTGAGATATGGGTTATTTTAAACATTACTTACAAATTATAGGACAGTATTTGAATGCAGGAGGTGCATGGGTGCCTCACCCCTGGCTCCCTTGGAGGCTACCCCAGATCCCCTGGAGGCTTCCCCAACTACCAGGGGCGGGTGGCCCTCCCCCAGACCCCCTGGATGCTCCGTGTAATCATCCAGTACTTGTCTATTTCCCACAGGAGAAAGCTACAGCAGGAGCCGGCTCTGCCTTCCAGAGACCGGACCTGCCTTCCACAGACCGGCCCTGCCTTCCACAGACTAGTCCTGCCTTCCACAGACCGGCCCTACCTTCCAGAACCAGCTAACCACCATTAAATGATGAAACTGATGAATGAATGCATTGACCACTCACCCCACCCCCTACCACAGCCCCACAATGAATATATTGTCTATCCACATTCAAAGAAGATATTTTAAAATGTTTTATCATGACTAAATTATATGTATCATGGTACAGTAAGGTAAATCGTGATACATATCATGATGTATAGACCATGATATATCATGATGATTATCATACTTTATATCATGATACAGTAAAGTGAATCATGATACTCATCATGTTAAATAAATCATAGTTCTTTCACGGAAATCATGATTTTTATACCATGACAATTCACGATGATAAAATATGATAAATCATGCTAAATATCATATTAAATAAATCATAGTTTTCATGAAAATTATGATTTTAGACCATGATATCATGGTAATAACATGATTATATCATAATAAACCATAATTATATCATAATATATAAGCATAATGCAAAATAAATCATGATATATCTTGGCAAATTTACTGTGGTAAATCACCTTTTATCATCAGAAATCGTGCTAAAAAAATCATGTTGTTTTCACGGAAATCATGATTTCAAAAACGTGAAAAAACATGATACCCAATGTGATTACATCATAATACTTATCATGATAAAATATATTTCATCATCATTAATATTATGATAAAGTATAATAAATCATGATAAATTGCGATTAATCATGGGAAATCTTATATGGTAAACCATATAATATCATGGTTTATCATGGTATTCATCATGATAGATCATATTATTACCATGATATATCATGTTTTACAAATCATGATATCCGTGAAAAACGCATGATTTTTTCAACACGATAAAATCATGATATTTATTATGATATTTTTCTACCTGGGGAGCTGCTCCTGGTTATGGATGAGCAGGTGGCAGCAGCTCGCTGGGTGCTGGACTGAGCTGCTCCTGGTTATGGATGAGCAGGTGGCAGCAGCTCGCTGGGTGCCCAGAGCTGGACTGAGCTACTCCTGGTTATGGATGAGCAGGTGGCAGCAGCTCGCTGGGTGCTGGACTGAGCTACTCCTGGTTATGGATGAGCAGGTGGCAGCAGCTCGCTGGGTGCTGGACTGAGCTGCTCCTGATTATGGATGAGCAGGTGGCAGCAGCTCGCTGGGTGCTGGACTGAGCTGCTCCTGGTTATGGATGAGCAGGAGGCAGCAGCTCGCTGGGTGCTGGACTGAGCTACTCCTGGTTATGGATGAGCAGGTGGCAGCAGCTCGCTGGGTGCTGGACTGAGCTGCTCCTGGTTATGGATGAGCAGGTGGCAGCAGCTCGCTGGGTGCTGGACTGAGCTGCTCCTGGTTATGGATGAGCAGGTGGCAGCAGCTCGCTGGGTGCTGGACTGAGCTGCTCCTGGTTATGGATGAGCAGGTGGCAGCAGCTCGCTGGGTGCTGGACTGAGCTACTCCTGGTTATGGATGAGCAGGTGGCAGCAGCTCGCTGGGTGCTGGACTGAGCTACTCCTGGTTATGGATGAGCAGGTGGCAGCAGCTAGCTGGGTGCCCAGAGCTGGACTGAGCTACTCCTGGTTATGGATGAGCAGGAGGCAGCAGCTCGCTGGGTGCTGGACTGAGCTACTCCTGGTTAAGGATGAGCAGGTGGCAGCAGCTCGCTGGGTGCTGGACTGAGCTACTCCTGGTTATGGATGAGCAGGAGGCAGCAGCTCGCTGGGTGCTGGACTGAGCTACTCCTGGTAATGGATGAGCAGGTGGCAGCAGCTCGCTGGGTGCTGGACTGAGCTACTCCTGGTTATGGATGAGCAGGAGGCAGCAGCTCGCTGGGTGCTGGACTGAGCTACTCCTGGTTATGGATGAGCAGGTGGCAGCAGCTCGCTGGGTGCTGGACTGAGCTACTCCTGGTTATGGATGAGCAGGTGGCAGCAGCTCGCTGGGTGCTGGACTGAGCTACTCCTGGTTATGGATGAGCAGGTGGCAGCAGCTCGCTGGGTGCTGGACTGAGCTGCTCCTGGTTATGGATGAGCAGGTGGCAGCAGCTCGCTGGGTGCCCAGAGCTGGACTGAGCTACTCCTGGTTATGGATGAGCAGGAGGCAGCAGCTCGCTTGGTGCCACACTGAGCTACTCCTGGTTATGGATGAGCAGGTGGCAGCAGCTCGCTGGGTGCTGGACTGAGCTGCTCCTGGTTATGGATGAGCTGGTGGCAGCAGCTCGCTGGGTGCCGGACTGAGCTACTCCTGGTTATGGATGAGCAGGTGGCAGCAGCTCGCTGGGTGCCCACACTGAGCTACTCCTGGTTATGGATCAGCAGGTGGCAGCAGCTCGCTGGGTGCTGGACTGAGCTACTCCTGGTTATGGATGAGCAGGTGGCAGTAGCTCGCTTGGTGCTGGACTGAGCTACTCCTGGTTATGGATGAGCAGGTGGCAGCAGCTCGCTGGGTGCTGGACTGAGCTACTCCTGGTTATTGATGAGCAGGTGGCAGCAGCTCGCTGGGTGCTGGACTGAGCTACTCCTGGTTATGGATGAGCAGGTGGCAGCAGCTCGCTGGGTGCTGGACTGAGCTACTCCTGGTTATGGATGAGCAGGTGGCAGCAGCTCACTGGGTGCCGGACTGAGCTACTCCTGGTTATGGATGAGCAGGTGGCAGCAGCTCGCTGGGTGCTGGACTGAGCTGCTCCTGGTTATGGATGAGCAGGTGGCAGTAGCTCGCTGGGTGCCCAGAGCTGGACTGAGCTGCTCCTGGTTATGGATGAGCAGGAGGCAGCAGCTCGCTGGGTGCTGGACTGAGCTGCTGCTGGTTATGGATGAGCAGGTGGCAGCAGCTCGCTGGGTGCTGGACTGAGCTGCTGCTGGTTATGGATGAGCAGGTGGCAGCAGCTCGCTGGGTGCTGGACTGAGCTGCTCCTGGTTATGGATGAGCAGGAGGCAGCAGCTCGCTGGGTGCTGGACTGAGCTGCTGCTGGTTATGGATGAGCAGGAGGCAGCAGCTCGCTGGGTGCTGGACTGAGCTGCTGCTGGTTATGGATGAGCAGGTGGCAGCAGCTCGCTGGGTGCTGGACTGAGCTGCTCCTGGTTATGGATGAGCTGGTGGCAGCAGCTCGCTGGGTGCCGGACTGAGCTACTCCTGGTTATGGATGAGCAGGTGGCAGCAGCTCGCTGGGTGCCCACACTGAGCTACTCCTGGTTATGGATCAGCAGGTGGCAGCAGCTCGCTGGGTGCTGGACTGAGCTACTCCTGGTTATGGATGAGCAGGTGGCAGTAGCTCGCTTGGTGCTGGACTGAGCTACTCCTGGTTATGGATGAGCAGGTGGCAGCAGCTCGCTGGGTGCTGGACTGAGCTACTCCTGGTTATTGATGAGCAGGTGGCAGCAGCTCGCTGGGTGCTGGACTGAGCTACTCCTGGTTATGGATGAGCAGGTGGCAGCAGCTCGCTGGGTGCTGGACTGAGCTACTCCTGGTTATGGATGAGCAGGTGGCAGCAGCTCACTGGGTGCCGGACTGAGCTACTCCTGGTTATGGATGAGCAGGTGGCAGCAGCTCGCTGGGTGCTGGACTGAGCTGCTCCTGGTTATGGATGAGCAGGTGGCAGCAGCTCGCTGGGTGCCCAGAGCTGGACTGAGCTGCTCCTGGTTATGGATGAGCAGGTGGCAGTAGCTCGCTGGGTGCCCAGAGCTGGACTGAGCTGCTCCTGGTTATGGATGAGCAGGTGGCAGCAGCTCGCTGGGTGCTGGACTGAGCTACTCCTGGTTATGGATGAGCAGGTGGCAGCAGCTCGCTGGGTGCCCAGAGCTGGACTGAGCTACTCCTGGTTATGGATGAGCAGGTGGCAGCAGCTCGCTGGGTGCTGGACTGAGCTACTCCTGGTTATGGATGAGCAGCTCAAGGTGGGGATGGGTCGGAGCAGCTATAGACAGCTACTATAGACCAATGCAGCAAGAAAGGGTCACTTTTCAGAAAAGTTATTGATAAAGTTTTTGACATTTCTGAAGAGATAGATACATAAATATAATTTCAAAATCCTGCATTCTAATATGTATACGACTTGAAAGATAATTGTCCTGTGGATCCTGTGATATGAGATGTTTGTTAACATAGCTATTACAGAAAATGTTATGCGGATTCTTCTAAAACCAAAGTAAACACAACTTTATTCTGAAAAAGCCACCCTTTGTTGATGCATTGGTCTATAGCTCCCTCCCACCTGGGGTACACTAGATGTGTATCACAGGCCGTTCTAAGCTTTTTGTTTGTTCCAGGTCAACCGACCGAGCCTATCAAAACAGGGCCAACCCTACGTTTTATTTATGCTATTTCGAAAAAATATTCACATTTTTACCCCTTTTTGGTCAATTTTAGGGCATTCAAGAAAGTAAAAACATTCATGTTAAAAAAATTAAAATAAAAGATAAAAATAAATCCGACTTACCGACCCTACATTTTCCTTCCATGTTACCTGCGACAAACCTTTTTTTTAGCCTTAGTGTGATAATTGGCCACCAGGTGGCTGTCGCATGCCGTCCCATGCCGCTACCCACACCCAGCAATGGCCGCCATTCTGATGTCACACCTGCACCAATAATAACCACTCTGATTAGGTTAAAGCATCCAGCGGCTCTGGCATCAGTCTCCTAGCACAGTCTTAGTTGTAGACTGTATGTGGGAGTGTTGAGCGGAGGCTACGAGCCATGAAATGTCTGCGTGGTCTTATAGCGATGTACTGGGAGTGGACTTGGCTCTGTTCTTGCAATGTAGTGTGTTCCATGGTGTGGGAGTGTTTTGTCGCTGCCTAAATCTCACGAGAGATTCTGAGCCCAGAACTAACAATACTGCCCATAAGGAGAAAACCAAAGTATTGCTATCACCATGAACCCAACGAGGGAGCTTAAAGCGGCATTCTCACCGAGCGTATCCCCCTCACAATTCTAGTACTGTTCTAGTCTACTATGTGGTAGCCGCGCGAGTGGTGGGACTGCCGCTTTAACAGCTGGACTGTCTCTGACTCTGTATATATATATATATAAGGACCAGTCTGTAGGTCTGCCTGTCTGCCTGCTTCCTTACACCATGTACATACATGTGCATAACCATGTACACTCCGGCAAATATCAGCGTCAGGTGTTGTCACCAATAGCACTCTCATACAGGTCAGGCACTGATGGACTAGAATAGATAGGCCAAGGGCCATTCTAGTGAGGGCCAAGCTATACTGTAAAAAGTTGTTTTTCGTGAATTCTGTAAATGCTGTAAAGAATAATACAGTAAATTTTACTGTACATGTACAATTCTGTTACTATAGCAAGAAGCGTATAGGGTAATCCTTGACTATAGATGCAGGTGACGGTAGTGACTTGTAGATCTACAGCACATATCCCTGTAATATGTACACGATACCGCAGGTCATGAGTTCAATCCTTGGTCAAGGCACTTCTGTGCCTCTACATGGGTAAAATTCGACACGGGCGACACGGCGACAAGGCCCCTTTAAAAATTGACGGACACAGGGAAATAAAGGTTAAAAATCGACCCACAGTTCTTATATAGCTAAAAATCGACCCAGCGACATGCCCCTTTTGCTAAAAATCGACACGCCGACATGGTCAAAAGTTTGTGTACCCATGTAGAGGCACACTTCTCTTTTTTTTACCTACATCCACCTAAAATTCGTTTTTCCCTCGTATGGATGATTAGAAATATCACCAGCACTGGGAGACGAACTCAAGACCTTCAGATTTGGTTTTACAGTTAATTATGCTGTACAGTAACAGCAGATTTTGCTGTTACTGTACAGCATATGTGCTGTAAATATACATGAGCTGACTTGCTGTAGGTCTACAGCACAATCTACTGGAACCAAACTTGCCCCCGGTATTTGCAGTACAGGAACACTACTTACTTCTAACAGTGTATGCTGTACCTTCAATAACAGGTTGGACTATCACAAAATTGCTTGCGAGTCTGGCCATGCTGGGCGCTCATGCCAGAGTCGGACAATGCTGGAATGTTGCAGGCTGAAAGAGACTCTGGCATGAGGACCCAGATTCTAGAATAACCAGACTTGTGAGCAATTTTGGATGAGTCAAGGCTTTAATTAGAGGTCTAGCATAGCCTGACTCTGACTAAAGTGTTTGACTTTGGTATATGGGTGATTTTGACGACAAAGCGAGTGTCAGGGTGACTCTGATATTTACCTGGCTGTGTACCGTGGTATTGATGTGGGAAGAGCAGCCCGGTACAAGAACACTGTATGTGGGGGGGGGGGGGGGGGGGGGGGGGGGCTGATGTACACTGAAAAAGTAAACTTGTCTCCAGACTCATCTAATTTGTCTGTCATTAAAAATGAGTTGTCTAACCTATCAGGTTACCATCCCACAAATAGAATCTGGAGCTGGAAAATGTTGGGTTTTGGCCTGGCACATGCCAAGTGGGTCTTCTATCTGACAACTCCAGCTAGAAGACCTGCCTCCTTGTCACTTAGACGGGTCTGGAGACTGGAGGTTTGTGGGATGGTAACCTGATAGGTTAAACAACCTTTAACTACGTTTATTTTATGACAGTCACTTAGAAGAGTCGGGAGACAAGTTTACTTTTTCAGTGTAGGAGGGGCAGGGACCAGGCAGGGCCTGACACACACGTGTAATCAGACAGACATTACAGCATGGGAGGGGGGGGGGCAGTGTAGAGCCCGATCAATTTGATTTAGGCCAAAAAAAAAGAGGTATGTTTCAGGTAACATTGGAAGAAAGACTAGGATCGCTAATGTTTTTTTAACATTAAAGGACCAGCCATCCTCCGTGTAAACCCTAAAAATGACCCAAAAAGTATGAAAAATTAAACTTTCTTCAATATTGCACATTTCTAGGGTCGGTCGGGTGACCTGAAACAAACTTCTTTTTTTTAAAATTTGCCTTATCAGCAGTATTTGTCTCTAGGGCTTCACCATGAGTCGGACACATACTGGGAGACAGACCTCAATATTTGA
>CANHQG010000820.1:0-14994 GCA_947462335.1 Harmothoe impar
CGTGAGCCCATGGATTTAACATGTTTATGATACCAGCTAGAAAATGTAGTTATTGCATGTGGAGATTAAGGATATTTGAAGGAAACTACCGAGCTGAATTGTAGTCTAGACCTACCTCCTTGTAGAGTTTGAGCAATCTCTCTTCAGATGTGGCTAAATGAAATGTGACTGCAGGTCCACCGTACTGTCAGTGATGTCAGTTGCATTTATAAAACAGGGAGCAAGGTCACTATCCCAGTAAAAAAAGGACAGGCAACAGACAATAAAATTGCATGTAGATACGATGTGTTGGCCGTCTTATTGGTCGCAGGATCGAAATTTCAGAGGGAAAACGGTATCAACTTTCTGTAACATATCGAACCTGCAGTGTATTCAAGAACTTGGAAAAAGTTGGCATCAAAACAAATAGAACTATGGATCTGTCACGTCATGCTAAGTGGAATTGGATTGTTTCATTATAGGGCTTGGAAATTACCAATACTACATCAACAAGAAGGAGACAAATAGGTAGGCTAAGCAATGTGACATTCAGAAACCGAGAAGCCTCAGAAGGGCTTGAAGGGGGAGAAAGTTGAGCAGAAGCAGCACTGACAAAGGCTATATTTCTAGTTTCCATCAATGATTACGAGTTATAGGCAATAGAATTGTATAGAAGTTTTATGTCAGATCATATTTCATCAGTTATTGACGTTTGGAAAGCATAATGAAGCCTTCTTTGGGGCGAGATATTGCTGTAACTGACTGCAACTGGACGACGCAACATGTGGCCCCAGTGACGCGGTTTTTGAGCCCAAGATGGCGGCGGTCATAACTGTCCCGCACGGAATGCGGGCCAAGGTCAAGGTCGTGACATCGCTCTATCAAAAAATAATAAAAAATACACGAAAAAATCTCACTTTAAAATGTCTCCATCAGAATTGTCAAAAACTAAATTGCCTTTCCAGTGATATATTATGGATCTCCCTAGCTCTTCTCATTGCTGCAATATCAATGTCCGAAGGCGGAAGCAGAATTGGGCAAAAGGGGGCAAAAGTGGCCAGATATATGGTATCAATTTTTGTCATAATTACACTTTTTAGGGCATTAGGCATCAAATTATGTTAGAATATTTTACCAATTCTGTTTCAAATTAATAAAAATACAGGCTACTTCCAAATTGCTGAAAAAAAGAAAATCTAAATTGATGATTTCAATGATTTTTCGTCATTTTTTGTATTGGTTGGAACTTGGGTGCGGGAGCTATCTGTCTTTCAATTTACCTAGATTTAGGCTATGGATATAGGACAGAACCTGTGTCAGTAAGTGGTCTTTTTTCACAATAGGGCCAAAAAAAAAGAGGTGTGTTTCAGGTTACCCAAGGCCTAGCAAAACAGGGCCGACCCTAGAATTTGTTTTACCAATTTTGAAAAAAAAAAAATTTTAAGTAATTTTGGGGCTATTTCAGATTCAATTTGATGGTCCACGAGTAGACGCCAGTGTTGGCGAGTCAGCGCTGAAGTTTGCGAGTCAATTTTTTAGGTACTTTTCATGGCATGGGATAAAAAAAAAAAAAAAGGAAAAAAAAATCCGACCTACCCTACCTAGATTTTCAGACTGTGTAACCTGAAACACACCTCTTTTTTTTTTTTTGGCCTAGGTAGAGGGTGGGGGAAGGTGGGGAATTGAGGAATTAGTTGTTGATGGTGCCGCCTGGTGTGCACTGAGTATATTGTAGTTCATCAAATATCCGTGAGAGGGCTGCACAATCTCTCCCTCTCTGTGCATCACACACATGGCAATTCCTGGAAGTAGAGCCTACGTCAGGCAGTACAGCGTGTCCCTTATCATGTATCTATCAGGTATCTCCTCCAAGATAACACACCCAAAAGGGGTCTAAATTGAATAGGAAATGTATCAGAAAAAGGTTATCCTTATTGAAAGAGATCTAGTTTACCTAGAAAAGGATTGCAAAATCTGAAAGACATTCGGAACATCCTTTAGAAAATTTTGGAAATTAATGTCTTCTGATAGGTATCAGAACCTAATGGTCCATAATGCCAGAGGAAAGTTTTGAAATTCACCTTTAATTGGTGTGTTTGGCAGGATATTGTTCCTTGCAATTCTCTAGATTGATGTATTATGTATTTCCAGAGTTTTGGGGATATATAGTGTAATGGGCAGCTTTGCTGCTAAAGGTTATGTGGTATATCTATTGTATGTTGTTCTTATGATGTAAAATGTTTTATTCCTTAATGAGTACCGACGGTCCGTTTCATATACCGGTACCGTCGTTATAATAAATATCATGTCAATAAACCGTCATGAGGTACATGACAAAAACAAAAAAGAAAGAAGTTTGGTTATATACCGTGGTTACTGATGCTACCGACAGTAACATCTCGTTAAGGGTTTCATAATGTATTATGTAACATAAACACTTGGTGGGGCTGCTGGTATCGTCATGTGACTGCCACAGCCCTGTATAAAAGGTGGACTGCTTCCCCAAAGAAGTCAGTCAGGTTTGGGACTGCTGAGGCAACACCACCCTGCACTCCGGGCTAACTCTATGCTGTAGTGTTACCCTACTGTATTATTTTATAAGATCCGGTTCTGATCACTGTATAACTGAGGTTACTGCAGTAAAATAATACTTGAGCATTTTCCTTAATAAAGTCGCTGTATATTAAATTCTAATTGTACCTTGTCTGGTCTTTGTTCTCATGCGTTCACACCCGTAGGATTAGACCAACTACAATAGCTAGAGAAACGCTAGAGAATCTCCTGTTAGATTAGTGTGTTCTGAGGGGTTTGTGGGTATGTTACTCCAAGAAAACTTTGAAAAAAACTATTGTTAGATTGATGTAGCCTATGCAGCATCATATCGCTCTGAGGATTCTTACAGAGTACGGCTAGTGAAATAGAGGTAAATTGGAATATTTACAAACTTCTTTCACAGATGTCCAAACTCCCACAACTCATACATTTTTTTGCGACATTGAGACAGCTCAGAGTGGTGCTCATCATCATCTATTGATTCTTCATCACTGTCCTCTGGCAGCGTTTTGGCCTGTTACACTAGCAGTATCTGCCACATGCATCTGCTGCACAACTGGGTGGCAGACACATATGGCGAGCGATATGTTCACCCCGATATCAGAGTTTCTAACTCAGATATCACAGTTTTTTTTAAAAGTTTTATTGGATCTAATGATCAATTAATAATTAATTGACCAAACCTGAGCTAGGCGCATTGCCTGTCTGCCGTCAGGACCCCTATTCTAAGTACAAAGTTGTTTTGACGGTCTTTATATGAGCATATGATCAGCTATGGAGAACTCTATAATAGTTTCACAATCGTATAATAAGTTTTGCATATTAACATAGATGCTTATTATTATTATAATCGGTTATAACGATGAGATGAGATGAGATGAGGATCAGTATGTCGTATGACATTATGTCACTATGAAACAATTAGGATAGTCACGTTTGATGGCCTTCTTGAACTCCCGAAGGGTCTCCATCTGTGTATATAACGGCATCAGGCCATTCCAGCGTTCAATGGCCCTGTAAAGGGCACTTTTTATCACAATAGGTTTAAGGCTCCGTATAACCTTAAGCCTTTTTCCAAGGTGTCTGCGTGTAGGTATGTCTCTATTGTCTATCATGTCCTCCTGTTTTGACAATTGATAACCATATGATAAAAGGTGGATATCTCTCCTCTTATCTAGGTACAAACAGGCACTTTTAGTATGTAGCTCTTCGGTTGTGAACAAAGGATTTTCTTCTAATTTAACTTTATATACAGTGCGTAAACCCTTATTTTGTAACAGCTGTAGTTCCCTATTTTACCCTATTTTACCTCTATCCCAAATAAAATCCCCATAATCAAATGAGGGAATAACCATTGCCTTGTATATTGCAAGAGCTGTGTCGTTATCTACATGAGTTCTTACCTTGCCAAGTTCGTTAATCTTATGCCTTATATTACATACCGCATGTTTCCTATGGCTAACAAAGGTAAGACCAGGGTCTAGAGTTATACCGAGATACTGGAAGGTATCACATCTCTCCAAGACTACATGATTCATAGTAAACACAGGATTATCATTATGTATATTATTGTATACCATCCATTTGGTTTTCTTTTCATTAACTGTAAGGCTATTGTCCTTACACCATGCTGCAATTTTATCTAGACTGGCTTGCATTTGAAAAGGGGATGTTACAGAAATAACTGCATCATCAGCGTAAAGTACAATGTTAAAATCATGTATCAGAGGTAAGGAATTAATATACATAGAGAACAATATCACAGTTATTAACTCCGATATCGAAGTTATTAACTCTGATATCAGAGTTATCAACCCTGATATTGGAGCTACAAACTTCGATATCGAAGTTATAAACTCTGATATCAAAGTTATAAACTCTGATATCGAAGTTATAAACTCTGATATCGAAGTTATTAACTTCGATATCGGAGTTAATAACTTCAATATCGGAGGGTGAACAAATGGCTTGCCACAGTCACAGCCTATTTAAAGAGCATTCCTTATTATAGCAAAGCAATGAATGTTAATAAAATAAAATAAGATGAAGTAACAGGGTTGCAGCTTGCCCTAATTTGCAGTAAAAACTGACAGTGTTAGCTTTCCTGTGGCAAGCTTCTACAGCATTATGTCACAGAGCATACATGTAGGGCCCCAGATGGATAAAATCGACAAATCGACATGACCCCAGTGACAAGGGACAAGACCTATTTCTTAGAATCGACAAATGACATAGGCATTCCTTAAAATCGACAAGTAACATGAGGCCTAGTGACATTTTTACAGTGTTAGTGACAACGGACAAGCCCCTTATCTTAAAATGGACAAGGGACAGTGGCATTTCTTAAAATCGATAAGTGACACAGCATCCCCCCGTCTGGGGCCCTACATATGTGCCACCAGCGTAACAGGCACTTAATAATTAAGACGATAGCTCCTGTACTAGAATATTGCTGTTTTATTTGTAATTGTCTCACCGAAAAAGAATCCAAAAAGAATAGTTTGTTACACATATATAATTATGTTTATTGTAATACCCATGATTTGGATGAACTAGGCCCAATGTTTAAGCAGTCATTGGATGCTGGTGTCCACACCCGGGCAGCCATCACAGGTGAGCTTGTGTTTCCTGTTTCTATAAACTAGGGCTACTGAAAAAGCCCACGCTTTGGAACAAGCTCCCACCCACTGCCAGACAATCAGATTTTATTAATAAGTTTTGTTTGCTATAGCTAAAACTGCGATCATAGATTTATATATGCCCAAGTGGTATAAACACTTGCTTACTGGTTATTACACAAGAGGGAGCCACAGGCCCCATGTTTCACATTTACTGTAACATTTACTATACATATTATTCTTCATAAGACGCTAGATGCAAGCCCAAACCATGTTAAATTCTCATGTTATCTCAATCATGATATACATTTCAGATCCTATTATCAACCACACGTCTATGGTGTATACCTGTTAATCATTTCATGTACTCAGAACCCATTCCGTCATAGATACTAGAAGCCAAGTGGAAATATACTATGCTTACAACTGTGTTGAACTCATTGTATTCATGAACACCATTTAATGACAATAAATACAAACTCAAAAAGAATTCTACTATCTAAAGGGATTTTGTTCCAAAATCGGGTTTCTAGCAATGGGTAAGGCTTAGGGAAAATATAAGAAAAATAAGATAAAGAGGTCCCACAATCGATTAGGCCTTCCCTAAAAAGAACCATTTTGGCAATGTCTCATGAAATCGATACAAGATGAAAGTCTATAACAGGGTGCAATCTATGACCGGCATGGAAAGAAAGAAAACGTGCTTATTTAGGGCAGATGTACATATACAAGAGGGTAATTTTGGATTGTTCCCCCTCAGTGAGACTGGGGGAGCAATCCACTTAGCATTAAAGGGACTCACTACTTGTCGCAGGATTACTGATGTTCTATTGACTTTTGCATATAACTCAGGATTATTTTAGTTTGATTTATTATCTAATAGAAAATCAAAAGAAATTGCCATGTCACGGTACTAACTTTCATGATACGGCCATTTGAGCAAAGGAGCACCTTAACTATAGAAATGAATAGTAAAACAGCATTTCCACATTATCTGTCATGGATAATCCTCTTCTTCTATTGATCTTGCAACCAAACCTTGGGAATGTATAATGGACATCTATACGAACATTTTAGGACCAATAAAACAGGGAGTCACGGATGAAATGAGAAAGGCATGAATTTTGAAAAAATATTTCTTTTGCCTTAACTATAGGATCCAATGGGTGTCCTAGCAGTCAATATGTGTGAACAATGGAGGTATACTTTCAGAATAGCAAATACAAATAGTTGATTTAGGGAAAGTGGTCTATGTAGGAATATGAATATAGCTTAAAGAATACTTTTCATGAGCTTCGATTTTTGCCGCCAGGTGGCTTCTGTGTAGGAACCAGCAATTGCCTTTAAGGCTCAGTCTCACAAGTTTGTAACGATTGGATCGTCTTTGACCGGGTGACGTCTTTGACCGGGTGATTTCTTTGACCGGGTGACGTCTTTGACCGACAAGTGTTATTATAGCATAAATTAGACCTATATAGTAAGAAATGGGTGGAAAAAAATCAAAGGATATTTTCACACTATATGAAAGGAAATTTATTTAAAGTTTGTTACATTTATATGTAAGCCCTTTCACATGCATTAGAAGGTGAAATTTATCACCCAGGTACTGATACAAGTGATACTGCACTTAGTTGACATTTGATTTGAAAAGTAAAGAATAATAGTCCGGCAGTGAGATGCTATAAAGGCCTGACCCAAAATTCTCAGGTATAGTATTTTTCTCTCTTGATTATTCAGCTATAGGGTCTGGGTGATAATTTCCAGGGGGGGGGGGTGAACATGCCACCCTTGAGCATTTTTAATTATTCATGGTTGCCTAGCAACCAACAAATTTTGACAAAAATGCTTGGATACATGCATTTTGGTTGTCCGTATGAAAAAGTTAACTTTGCCTACCCCCCCTAATTCTACCCCAAGGAATCCATTGGTGTCATTAATATGTTTCTAGGTTACTTAGTTGCCTAGCAACAGCAGTTTTATCATGAAAATCCCTAGCAACGGGTATAAATACTGATCACAGGGAACATTGAAGGTTACCTACCGCCCTGATTCTATCCCAAAGAATCCATTGGTGTCATTAACATGTTGCTATGTTACTTAGTTGCCCAGGAACAGCAGTGTTATCATTAAATTACCTGGTTTCTATGGCAACCAACATCCCAAGAATTGAAATAATATCATTTAATGTTTAAATACTAAAATAATTTAGAAAATACCAAACTACTGTAAAACCTTACATATAAGTCTTACTCGTGTATATGCCGCGGCCCGACCTTGAGTCTTTGCTATAAGCCACAGAGCCCTTCTTAAACACCCCTGGGAAAAACTCGTGTATTAGCTGCATCCAAAAGTTTGGTCTAAATAATACCCCCAACTTCCAATAGCAGTGGGTGGTTGGTTGTATATATGGCTTGTGGACATGGGGTGTCAGGCTAGGGGTGTGAGGGGGCTCGTGGTTTGCATGAGGATGTTAAAGCTATGGGGGGGGGGGGGGGTAGATGGGGAGGGGTAGGCATAAGGTAGTGCAAACATGCCCTTAGTGTTACAACTCTCCACCCCGCCCCCTGATGAAAAAAACCCATCACCACATAGATTGTGAGCTTAGATTCTCATACCTGTAGGAAAGAGTGTGTGTTGTGGGTGGGTGGATGGGGTGTTCAGAGGGAGCTGTGACCACTAATAGCTGGCACTAAGGAGCAGCTTTACCCAGGCCTGTGTATGTGTTTGTGTGGGGGGGGGGGGGGGTAGGGTGACCGGCACATACATACATAGTTCCATGTGATAAATTTGGCTAATTTATGGTAAATTTTATATCGCAATCAGGAAAAACTCACGCATAAGGCTGTGTGTCACGACCTTGGGCCAATGTTTTCGTCTCTGACTGGGTGCCAGCTCTGACCGGGTGCCAGCTCTGACCGGGTGCCAGCTCTGACAGGCCTGAATAAAAACGTTTTTTTTAGGGCAGATGATGATAAGAAATGGCAACTAATTCAACTAATTACTAGTTTAAAGGGTTATAACATCCATTAACCTTTTCAGCCAAATTATATCTACATCTGACCTAAATAACCTGTTTTTATTAAGGCCGATCAGAGCTGGCATCCGGTCAGAGCTGGCACCCGGTCAGAGCTGGCACCCGGTCAGAGCTGGCACCCGGTCAGAGCTGGCACCCGGTCAGAGACGAAAACATTGGCCCAAGGTCGTGACACACAGCCATAAGCTGCACCCTGACTATGGCCCCATTGTATAAGCCGCACTGACAATCTGACTCGCATACTAGCTGCAACTTCTATGCGAGGTTTTACAGTAATTAATACTAGATTAGAAGTGAAGGGCTAACTTCATATAATGCCATAGCAAAAACAGATGGCAGCCACTAGCTTCCTATCAAATGTTGTGTATTAGTTGTTGTGGATCAGGCCTAGCCTGGTTATTATATCATATTGATAATAATTAGTGAGAAAAACATAAATCATGTTGAAATATTCATCATAACTAATCAAATTGTGTATCTGAAACCACCAACTTGTCACTACTAAGTCTTGTTTAATACGGGTTTGATAATGCTCATATGTGTATCATAGAGCCATAAAACCTTCATATTCTATGACAATCAAAATGCCCTTTGTCAAGGTCATGCTCATCAACTGTGCTTACCGACAGCCACAATGGAGGACAACAACTGCCCATCCTCTGGGGGATTATACAAAAACTAACCTCACCCTACCGGTTAACAATGGCAAGGGCGCAGGAATATAACTAAAGTTTAAACCATGGTGGAGGGGCTAACACAAAGGATTCGCACCTGGGTTATATTGCATCGTCTGGTCCCTACCAGCTACAGCAAGCTGTGGTTAATTCTACATACCTTTTCATAACCATTGTCTATCTATTACATATACACATACAAATACTGGGGGCCTTTATATAGCCAAAAAAGTGAACAGCCAGAGAATGGTTCGAAATAGTTAACATAAACGTACTTTGAGACAAAAGGAAAAGGAAAAGCAAGGCAAAAGTTTTCCTTGATACCTGCTGCCTTCTTATATAGATTAGTAGATACATTTAGCAGCTCTTTGATACAGTTAGCTGTTGGATGTTACCACAGTCAGCAGGAATGATTCACTTAGCAGTCATATAGGGTCGGGGGTGGGTTAGGAGGGACAAAAGTTAGGTTAGGAGGCACGTAGGACATGTTAGTAGGGGTCGTAGTTGTGTTAGGAGTGGCAAAGATAGGACTAGTAGGGACCATGGCTTGGGTAGGTATCGATGTATAGAGTCCCCCTACTCCTAACCCTTATGTGTATCCAAACATAAGTCACTTCAGTAGCACTCCATTTAGGAAATGGTCATTATTTAAGAACAGTTACGGTAAAGTGCATTGGGATGGAGGGCAAATTATTTGCAAGAGCCCTCGCTTGATGCTTGCAAATTAATTGCAAGAGCCCTCGACCCTCATTCAAGTTATGTCCACTTCTATTGGTACTTCGGAGTGCAGTTGGCCTGACCTGTGGCAATATAGTAAATGTGTTACTGGTAACATGGTCCAAACATCTGGGTGAGCTTAACCAAATGGCTTATACATTGATACTCTCTATAGGCTTACCTCCTTCTGAAAGACTCAAAAGTAAAACTTCTGTATCATCGGTTTGATCATTAGCAGCAGGCGGCCCTGAAACATATCCAGGTCTATTGGCCTGATCATAGGACCAAATCTGATGTTTCCAGTCAAGTCCATGGCTAATTATATTCTACTGATCAATGACAATATTAACATAAAAATGCAAATGGATGTACTACGACGAGTTTGGGTGTCCCTGTGATGCGGACGCCCAAACAAGTTGTTATTTTTACAAGTTCTTTTTTTTTGTTTTATTATACCTAGCATATGACATTACAATAAAGACGACCTGTCTCGTTCAATATCTATCAATATCTGTTAATATTAGGGAGTATTTTGCCGTAATAAGGTTGAATGATGGTGGCAGTTGACTTTTCCATATCGCACACGTTACGATACAGAGGTCTGTATCGCAACGTGTAGCCTGTCCGGCACTTCTAGGTTGTAGGAATAGGTGTGTCATATGCTAGGTATAATTAGGACTGATACCGTCCAAGCCAACAATTTGACGTTGGCCCAATGTTAGCTGGTGTTGACATAACGTTTTTTTTCGTTGCCCCAAGTGCATATATATGTATTAAGAGGCAACGTCGCCAACGTCTCCGTTGGCTCCACTTTGGGCCAACGTTGGGCCAACATTAGATGTTGATGTTGGGCGAACGTTTTTCAACCAGTCAATACACAAAATCTGATGGGTTATTTTTTCTGATTTTGTATCCAACATTTAATATACATGTATCAGTAGGAAATTTTTGCCAACATACTTTTGTCTTCCTCATTATGTTGATGAGGAGCAATTCATTCGTTGTGCTATCAAAGGACGTGGCTGTTATATAATCATAGTTTGACAAACAACCATTCTGTCCTTGTAGTTCACCTTAATCTCAGCTTAGAGGACTAAGAAGTGATACAGAGTCACATCCCATCCTTTAGCCGTTATCTAATTGCCAATAACCATGGAAGGATGTCCTCATATTGCCATTGTTTTGTTATTTCACAAGGAAAGCTGGTAATTAAGCATTGTATATATTCTAAGAGGAATGTTTACATGATTGGTATCTGGCTCAAACCTCTGACCTATGTTGTATTGGCTATTTCTGGCCCTTTTCAGGCTTATAGCCGTACAGAATAACCAGTTTTGCACCAATTAAAAAAAAAAATTGGTATATGTGAGAAAATATCCCAACAATTCGGGATTTTTCTTTTTTTTGTGTATTGGCCAAATATTTTTCGTTTTTAGGCCCTCCAAAGGCCCAAAAACCCTTAAAAACGTCTAAAACCCTCTAAATGACATGTTTTACATGTCTCCCATGTCTACTAAGACAGTAACAGCCTATCCCTAATATCATTTTCTATTAGGCCTATGGTATAGTCAATTGATGCACAAGGATTTCACTACATACCGTATTTTTTTCTCCACAGCCATTTAAGTGTATATTGTTAGCAAAATTTTCAAATGTCCTTTCATTTTGATACCACTATACAGTAAATAAACAAAATCCAAACAGTATCCCTTGTACCCCAGATTGTGAGGTAACTATTGTGTCTTTTGCCAGAAAAAAGAAATTTTGAAAAAAATCTAATATTCCAGCCTCCAGGACCAAATGTGTAATGTGATACTTATTTTGGTCTCGGAGTCACCCTCTTATTTTAGTCTCGGAGTCACTCGCCTTGCTGATAATAGTAAAACCCACACAGAATTGTTAATATCCTATATATTTTAGTTATCTTTAGTGCCACTGCTTCCTATCCACCCCCTCTAATGCTCTAAACCAGAAATCTGATGATTCCACTAATTTAACCTACATTCATACAGTATTTTATTTTGGTCCCGGAGTCATCCAGGTGACTCTGAGACCGAAATAAGGTGAAATAGCCGCTTTTTAGGCCAGTACTGTGCCAAGTAGGTTCAACAAATGATCCTAATGGTTCATATTTCCTAAAGTATATACCATCAGGATATTGTAGAGTGATTTTGACAATTAATTAAACCATTTTGAGTGAACTAGGGTAAAATGAGAGAATGTTGTTAATATTTTAATATTTTTGATAAATCTTCAGTATTCATCGAGCTGTATCTCAAAAACTATCTTTCTGAGGTCGTCAATTCTTGGTATGCCCTAAGATAAATATTGTCCCAGTTCGTATACAAAGTTATTAGTTGCTGTTATGTACTTTAAGACATTATGTACATAATCACCTTATTTTGGTCTCGGAGTCACCCGAAAACGGACAATCGAGTTTGTGAGGCAATAAAAAATGAGCCGCTAAAGTTAGAGATGTATCAAAAAGTGTTCCAAGTAGCTGAGATATATACCTTTCAATAACATGAACTTGTTTAAATATATTAAGAACTTTCTGATTTGTCCTTCCTCTATCCTAAAACAACATAAGTCAGGAGTTTGAGCCATCTATGTTACTCAAAGAGAGCCCCACCATCTCCCCATTATGGTGAATGATAATGGAGCCACAGGCCAAAATCTCTTCGAACAGTCGTTAGTGCCATCTGGTGGGCGTGTGAAATGCAACGTTGAGCCAACATTTGTTTCTTATTATTATTTGGACTATTGCCAATGTTGATCCACTCGTATTATACCAACGTTACTACAACATTAATTATCTGACATTGTATCTCCGTTGGTAAAACGCTGTGACTATTGTCAACGTTGATACAACATAAATTGACCAATGTTGCACTGACAGCAACAGACCAACGTTAGCACAACGTTTGAATATTGCTTGTGACATGCCGACGTTGGTTCAATGTATGCTTGGGTGGCTTGCTGGGGTATTACATACAGTAAGATACATCCGATGTTACTGCTCTAAACACATTATTCACAATTAATGTACAGCTGCATATGTTACAGATCACCCAGTAAACAAAAAACGTTATACAACATTTCATAACGTTATATGACGTTATATAACGTTTCTCTAAGACACCTTACAATGGCATAACGTTAAATAAAGTTTTAAAACGTTATTTCCCCTATATATAAAACGGCATTATTTGGCACCAGCAAAACACCCCATTGAATTATACTCGAGTGCTTGACAGGAACAGATAAACCAAAAGAGGCTAGGTGCAAGTGTGTACTTTTTTCAAAGCTAACTCGATTTTTCTTTTTAATTTCACTTTCAATATATTATGAGTGCTTCATATGCGATATTCCTTCTCTCTATCATAATGATTCTCGAAAATCCATTGTATTCTCAAGAAAAACTAAATAAATGATGGAAATACTCTCGCACATAGGATCTAGCAACAAGAGATAGGAAATCTCACGAATTTCCGCCATGTTTTTCAACAATAAAATGTTACTAGAATGAGATAATTAGAAAGTAATGAGAATGAGCTACAATGAAATTCGAGAGTAAATACCCATTCGATGTCCCCTGCATAGTATGACATTGAAGTACAATCAAATCATTGAGAATTCCGAGTCTAAACTTCCCAATCGGCGCTCCCCTGTTGACAGGGGCGGGGTCAAAGGTCAGGTCAGGTCAGGTCAGGTCACTACGCAACATATCACGTCACTAAGCAACATCACGTCACTAAGCGGGGGGGGGGGGCGTTCAATGCAGGGTAAACAAGGGTTGGGACTGGGTAGGCCTATCCCTATGTGTGTGTGGGGTGGGGGGGGGGGGGTTAGTATCACGTACCATAGGCCTAGACTGTATTTAAAACATAATCACCAGCTGCCGAAGGCACTGGTTTGACGTAAAAACACGGTTTTTTGTTAGCTGGGCAGTCTGTTTCATAGCGTTTCGTCCAACCTTTCAGAAAATATATACTACATTTAAGTTCCAGATGTCTACAAAGGCCTATGTACTATTGTGTTAAGGAAGCATCTCATTTCCTGTGCAGGAATAGAAAGATTCTACTTATAGGAATTGCTAACAAAAACAAACAAGGAAGCCTAATTTGAATACTGTAGGTAAAATAACTAATTTTCTTCGTCCAAATAAGGAATGAGAAAATATTTATCCACCATTCACAGGCGGTAAGAAAATGCTAAAAACAGCAGTGCTACTACCTAGTTAAGATGTACACCACGAATAGAAAGTCAGTAACCTTTTGGTATAAAAATAAGGACTGGTCAACCTAAATGAGGAACAGACTGTACTGATTACTGGTCACTTCAAAATATCGATAAAAAATGATAGCCGTAGATCTATAAATTCACACAAACCGCATGACAGAACCACCGAGACAAAGGATCTGGAAATGTCACGGACCAATTCCTATTAGCCGAAGACCCATGAACAATTCTTCACCCACTCGTCTGAATTTTCTCTAAGTTTAACGAAGTCGTAGTAATTAAACGAGGGCAATTGTGGAGCGTCCCAAAACAGCATCTGGATCTGTTAGTAACAACCGGATCTGTCTCAAAGTTGTTAACAAAAAGGGGGAGGCCCACTTTGAGAGGAGATGGGACAAAGAGGAGGAAATGGCCGACACGGAATGGTGCTGGATTATTGTCATGAGGATTAGGTATCGTGACCGCATCCAAAAGTGGATTTAATCTGTTCGGAAATAGAACTAAATAGGACCTATCAAGTTGAAAAAGCAGTTGAAAAAGGGTTCTAAAAGGGGGCCAATTTCTTGTCTCTGAATTAATTCTGAAAGCTTCCCAGAAAAAAAAAGAGAATAGGGCTCGTCGCCACTCCTAAAATAAACGGTTCACATAAAGCCATTGTCTTGTTTCCATTTCTGTTTGTAGGTAAATCCCGATAAAACCCTTAGCGTTATGTAAAAGAATAACATTGTTCCCGTTCTTATGACATCACTATAGTAATACTTGATCTAAACATAGTACATATGCAGGCATTTATGTAACATTTATTCCCGTGGGATGTTTTTTCTGTAAGCAAGGTCACCCTTCTGATCTCTATTTTTACAACTCTATTTTGAATTTGTTCTCATGAGTAAAACAGCAAGTAGCATATATATTCCGCCTTTTATTATATATATATATCATGAGATCGGGCCAATGTGAACGTCTTTGACCAGGCCATTAGTAGACATAGCAGATAAAACTGCATGTTGAAATTTGAGAAATTAGAATTTACAACATTGGCGAATATGAAAAACCTATTGCGTTTTTTGTGCCATTAAAAATGTTAATAACTAATGTTGGACTTAAACCAAAACAAAGAGATCCCTAAATGGGCTAGCAGTGTTACATGTGAACCCAACTGCGGGACGAAACAATTTTT
>CANHQG010000821.1:0-14864 GCA_947462335.1 Harmothoe impar
ATTTTTGTATTAGGCCTACTACATTGTATTAGCAGATAGCTGTCATGGGAGGAAAACTCCCACACACTCTCCCTACATTCACCCTTGTGTAGGTGAATGTTTACACTCGGCTACCCCCCCCCCCCACCCTCCTCTCCCAGTTTTTGTACCTTTCATCTTCTAAACCTACCTGCACCCCCCCCCCCCCCCCCCCACACACACACACGTTTATGACCCTCTCAGACAGGGATTAAAACCGTCCCCAGTCCTCCCTGTGTTTGCTGCAGTGTGTGGCCCTGATTTTGAGTGGTCACACTGCGCCACTCGGGCGGCACTTGACCCCTCCACTTTAAAAATGCCTCTTGGACTCTGGGGAAAGCACCTGTATAGATGTTTGCAGGTTAATATTACGTATTGAAATTGATTTGCTTTGGCATTCACTTTTACATCGCCAGGTAATTTAGTGATAGGAAAGAGGGACGTCCTGATTTCATTGTGTCAATGGGATTATGAACTAATTGAAATCTCAACACCTATACACTGAGTCGTTTTAGTAGATTGTAATATTTGATTGAGAATATAATTCAATTGAATGGCCATAGTCCATACCATGCTTCCCGGGCATGCTTGTCAAATATTGAACATTCCTTTCACACTCTATGGTTAGTACTCTGTCTGTTGACAATGTCTTTTTTTGCGAGTCTCAATTTCAAAGTAAACTCAGTGCCTTAGAAGCTCATAAAAAAGAAGAGGTTTATTCCTCGTAAAACCTATAGACACAGCCATGCAATGCATTTATGCAAAGGTATGGCCATTCCCTTTCCAGTAGGTTGGTCCTGTGTCCCTCTCTTGTATGCCTTTAAAGTTGTACCCTAGATCTGCCCCCAAGTCAGGCTACAGTTATGGCATGTCGTCATGTGTGTTTGAGGGGAGTAGTTGAGAGTTTTCGTGAACAAAGGTGTCATTCTGTTACACATCACGCAGTGTGTCATGCTGTAGGGCCGTCACAAGACATCCCCCCCCCCCCCCCCCCCCCCCCCCCCCGTCTGGGAGGAGTAGAACTCAGTGTGCCGTTATCGTCGTTATAATGCGTCCCTGCACGAACATGGACAGTTGTCTGCAACGGTCAGTGGGTGACCCGTTAAGGGCCGCATAGTGCTTTAATGGGCTAACTGATCATTCCCGATGTGGAGGGGTTGGGCCGTGGGATCACTGCCCGAGGCCGTAGGCCGAGGGCAGTGATCCTAGGCCCAAACCCGACACTGAGGGGGTGATCAGGGTTCTACCAAAGCAATTTTAGGATAATTTATACCATAATAATTTGGAAATAACCTTATATTGAGACAAAATTCTGTCCCACCCAAACAAACAAATCACCTGCCCAGTGCCTCGTTTTGGTTAACATAGGCGTCAATGGGATCACCCTGCCCAGCTGCCCACCGCTGTGGTAGAACTATATACCCTTGCACATCACCATACATGAATGCAGCCCTGGCGAGTCTTAATTACTCTATTCACAAAGGCTATATCATGAATGCATCATGCTGACCCTAGTACGGCAGTGTATCAATGTCGTAGGGTCGGCATGATGCCTAAATGCAGCCCTGGTGATAAGGAGCTGCATTCAATGCATCATTCCAATAAAAAGTCTAGTGCATTGAACTTTAAAGCAGTATGCGGCCCTTAGAGGGTTGCACCCAGCTACTTAGACCCCGCTACTGGCTACTCCCCCCCCCCCCAACACCGACAACAACCCACTTCACACCGACTTCACAGCCTCCTCCCAGATTGACCAAACTCACTAATGTCTATCCACCACTCTCTGCTGAAATGAAAAGTACGATCATTTTTGAAAACGCATGTATAAAATAGAAGGGGAAAAAGACTCCATCGGCAATCATAAAAATGTTAAATTTGCAAGATGAGATTACTTAGTATGAACAAGTTCTCTGAACGATACCATTACCAAGGGGTTATCAATATTAAATAAAGTGTATCACTTGAGATCCCCATCCCCGATAGACGTCAGTATACACAGCGCTTTTGTAATCAAAGACCATTTACACCTATATGAATTAACTCTTAAGAACACAAGACAAAACGTTATTGGCTTAACTTTCACCAAGAGAGTGTAACGCGTTGGTGGAGCCCCTATAAAGTAATATAATAAACAACAATACAAGTCAAAGTTAGAGTCTAAGTACCACCTTTGAAGTTGCTCCCCCCCCCCCCCCCCCCCCCCCGGTTCGTCACAATGGGGTGTTAGCGCCTGTGGAAACAAGACGCCATTAACGATGCGGTGCGGGCTGTAAAGACGTAATCACAACCAAAACACAAAACTCACACTGACAGAGAGATGAAAGCGTCCCAACACTAGAAGTGTGGCAGGAGACGCTGTAGACGCTGTAGGCGGCCACAGCCTGCATAGGGCCCCGGGGGAGGGGATGCTGCGGGGGGGGGCAGTTATAAGGTTAAGGCTACCTTTGAAAAGGTCATAATTTGAGGGACTTTGACAGATGGCGGGGACAGTTAGCAACACATGTAGGGTTAGGGGTGGACGGTGAGTTTAAAGACATCCCTCCAGGACCTATCATGTGGGGCCAAAGACTCTAGGGAATGCTGCATTTTACATGCACTGTCCTGGTACGGAGTCTCTAACAGGGTTTGGGAAGGGGGCGGGGTCTCTGGTTCTCTAGGTCATATAGACGGGTGAACTACCAATGTTCAATACAGACTGAGTGGGTAATATATAACTCATATGGACCGATAAGTTTTGTGTACATTTTATGATATTAAATATGGGCTGAAACATCTGCCAATCACCCTGCAAGGAAGGGAATGTTCACAATTAAAGTCACCTATTTTGGACTCCAGCACCCACTAGACGATGACGTCATATGCAGCTGCTTGTGGGGGATTGTAGCACTGGTAACAACCTTTAATACCTGCCGACACTGGTGTATACTTGTGGTTTTCACTTTTGTATCTCATTGAATAGAGCAGTCCAGTGCATGGGCTGGGGTGGGGGGTGGGGGGGGGGGTGTTGTTGACCTAGACTTGACCGCCCTCCTCCCGCCCCCACACAGTGGGTAACCCCAAGGTCACGGATGACGTCAGTGGGGTCAACACTGGGGCCCTTTTAACATCCTTCAAGGTCATATTTAGAGTGGAATTTAAAGTTTGGATATTTCATGTTTTGGCCAGGTTTGGGGTTTTCTGATATGAGATGAAACAATGATAGCAAACCCTGGCAATGTATTTTGGCATGGAATATTATAGTGTATGTAACTAGCATAGTTTACGCTGGGCATTCCCCTAATAAGTATATGTACTGGTATGACAAGAATATCAGGTTCTAACTAAACCACTATGGGACACTATCCGAAATATTGGCCAAATAGTCCACAGGGATTGGCCACATCGTCCGCGATTCTGTCTACATTCTGCATTGTTTAGCCCCCACCGACTCTTGAGAAAAAAGAACAGAAAGTCCGAATAGAATATGAGTTATATGACCGCTATTTACTAACGGCATTGTGTATCTAGATGTACACAAACAGTGCTTTAATCCCGGCGTGTTGCCGTTGTTGACAGATGCACCAATCAGATCAGCCCTACTGTCCTGATAACGGGTATCTGGATACATGGAGATACACAGTAGTACAGATAAATTACAGATACTAGGAGTAACTCTGACTCTGTCCGTATTAACCATTTAAGGACGGCACAATGGTATAATGCATCATGCCCTTGGTCGACATGATGCATGAATGAGTTTCTCGCCAGTGCTGCATTCATGCATCATGCTAACTTGCTATACTCACCATACATGCATGATGCAGTTTGGCACTGCATTAGTGCATCATGATGACACATCATGAACATGAATCCTTGGGTAATGTGTCGTTTTTTGTTGTTTTTTTAATCTAAAAAAGAATTTATTGATTATTTTATATAATCTGTGTTGAACTTTGTAGTACATGTATTTCAAACATGTAAACAGGGGGAGGGACACACACTTCACTCCCAGACTGTGTCAACGATTTATTTATATCTCACAAAAGATAAATATTAGATTTTTAGATCTAGCTCACCACAAGACATGATAGTTAGCTGGTAAACCCTCTAAAGATGGATGTCACTAAAAGGTGAGGTTCGTCATCATGATGCACCAATGCAGCCTCGGCGATAAACTGGCTGGTGCAGCATTGGTGCATTATGCGGGCCCCCGGGTGCGGGCCCTATGGGAGTATCTCAGCACTGTAGGGTTGGGAAGATATACATGCATGTAGCCCTGGCGTCTTACTCCCCAGGGCTACATGCATGCATTATAAATATCAAGAGCATGATGCATTAATGCATCATCCCGTCCTTAAAGGGTAACTATCTCCCACCTTGAGTAGGTCTTCACCCCACCCAGGCCTCACACAGCCTGAAACCATCAGTCAACCACCAACAACACAGTGAAAAACCATACACTATATAAACTAATAAAAAATAAATAGAATAAAATGCTAGGATGTGATGAGTATCTGGGTGGGTTCTTGTATATAAAACACGCCACATTATAGCGAAAAACGCCTGCGCTATATTTATTTATCAACAAATAAAAAATGAAGCAAAATAAATGCCAAAAGGGTGATGAGTATTTTGGGAATTCTTGTATATAAAATACGTCACATGTGAGGTGTGGATGAGTTACGGGCTACAGGTGCAGGGGTTATTCCACCCTTTAATCCCACCTTGTGTTTATTTTCCCATTTCCCTGGTGTTTTTAAAGGGTTGACTGTGTTTATACCAGATACATATTAGGGAACGTTCACAAGTGACGTCACCGTCTATGGGGTCGGGGTGCAAGAGAGGGGGGGGGGTGTCTTTGGATTTAGTGACGAAACCTGACTCAGGTCATACATTTTTAGGGACTAATTTGCACAAAATGTGACTAAGGATCGGTGGGCAGGACTTCTTCAAAAAATAGGTGACGTAATTTGTGAATGTTCCCTGAGTAGAAACAGCTGTAGGTGCTGAGAGCCTCCTACACATGACGTGCTGTAAGTGTAAACCAGCAGCGTTCAGGTACCAGCTCAGGTAACCATGGGGATGTCCCATGTCACAGGCGTGTCTATGTGATGAGAAAAACACGGCCTATCATGTAACCTTAGGTAGACAACGCAACTCAAAACAGCAAGACAAATTCAATATTAAAAGGGCTTAATTGCCCTTATTACCTCCGCCCATCGGAAATGCTGGTGTATGTATAATACGGCCTTCTAGGCCAGCATTCTGCCAGGATAAATAAATGAAATTACAATACAATACAACTTTAGAAAATGGTCGGTTTTCATATAATGATATTTCAAGTGACAGGGAGATTTTGGATCTCTAACTCTTATTGACCTTCCATTGATTGATTTTTTTTAGCACAGGTAGCCAGTGTCCTGTATCTTATAGGTGTCACATACTTGGTTGTGTGATGGGGAAAACACACAGCCTATAGTGTAACATGATTTGCTGAGGATTGGTTAAATGAGACGAGCTTAATCACCATCATCAATGCTGTTAATCCATTTAGCTCGCTTCATTTTTCGGACAAGTTTCCATTTTGTGATGTTGGGGCGGGGATGTGAAAACGCAAAACAGTAACGTTTGTTCATATATTCTTCAGCACAAACACTCTTGATCTATTACTCGCCCCTTTTTGCAGGAAGAAAAATCATAGACCGAGTGTTTTTGGCATGGCCTAAAATTACAATGACAGATATATATATGTGGCTCTCTACAGCCCAATGAGTAACGTGTAACCTTTGTACATCTATGACTGAAGATTCATTAAATAATACCTGTAAGTTGATACCAAAGGTGTCCCACAGCACTGTACAGTGCAGCGGGGAGGAACAAATTGGACGGCCTTTATACAACCTCTACAAGTTGTACCCATGTTTATGATACAATATCCACACAATGTACAAACACTACAAAGGCTGTCCTACCCACACTCAATACGTCCTGACTTGTCTCGTCATAAATCACACTTTGAACCATTGACCCTGTGTGGACGGCATCAACATTTTGTGTCATGATGCACCAATGCAGTGCCGGCGACTACCTTACTGCTCAGGACTAATAATAACAATGCCACCCTAAAAAGGTGTAAAGTGCCTTAGCCTACACCATATAGCCACAATTACAGCTGTATATGTGTATATGTGTATACCACTAGTTGCTGCTCCCACCCTGTTTACAGCCTGAACACGGATACCGGTTTATGGTGCAGGGTTGGGGCTGCAGCAATGTTGATGTCACTCTAACAGGACCCAGGGCACGGTAATATCTACAATATGTGGCAGTCTAAGGAGCCTTACATCAGCATCAAGGCACCGACTCCTGGATACCAACATATCTCACCATCCTGCTAAAAGGATTCCCCCATACATGAACCATTTAATAGCATTTGATAAATGGAGGCATAGTGCGTTCTGTGCTATGCCCCATCATCCATGGCATCATAATGCATTCATGCATGGAGCCCTGGCGAGTAACTCACCAGATCTGTAGTCACGCAACATCGGGTTAATAATGGTCTAAAGGTTCGGCATGCTGCATTCATGCTGACCAGGCGAGATAGTCACCAGGGCATCACACATTAAAGTCCTAAAGTAGGCTAAAGATTTAACCGATCCTGGACATGAATTGCCTGGGCCATTTTACCTGTGAATTTGTTGTCATTGAGTCCTCCCTGTGGTGTCTAGGGATTGCAGGTTTTGGGCAGGTCCCTGGTCAGGAATGCAGGCAGTGTGAGGGGTATGTGTGTCTGAGGTACGTCTGACGCTGCAGCAGGAGTTTGTTTACAGAGTTCCTCCACGGTGCTGACAGCACACTGCCACTGGTGCCGCACATTACACCCCCCCCCCCCACACACACACATACATACACAGTCTCTATCCCCCACAGTCAGCTGGATGTAAGTGGTCTGACAGACCTGGGGTTGATATCAACCATCAGGAGCATGGATTGTGAGCACACCCTGACATACCAGACAGCACAGGGAGAGGTAGAACCCCGGGGGGAGGGCACTCAGATCTGAAATGACTACCCACCTCCAAACGCCCCACGGAAGCGGTAGCGGTGGATCTAAAAATTAGGGGGCGGTGACTCTTTGTACCCTCAAAAATAGGGGGCGGTAACTCTAAAGGAGGAGCCAGTCATTGGGTCTCAGTTACATATAAATGATAAAATGTAAAGAAAACAATTATTATCCATGTCTACTGCACTGTTTTCATCAGGAAATACAGGTAGTGTTACAGTAGTACCTGAAATAACAGGGGCGGTGACTGATATGTGAGGGATCAGGGGACGGTCCTTTGTATCTTTTAGGGGCGGTGGTTTGGCAGCCCCTGTTTTTAGGCAGGCGGTAGTTTGGCAGTCGGCCGGGTACTGTCATAGAGTGAGTGCCCCCCCCCCCCGGGGGTAGAACCTGTGTGCACACCTAGACAGAGGGAGGAGGGGAGAGGAATCTGTACAGACGCTGCAGGGTGGCTTCACTTTGCTGCACAGCTGCGGCCATCAGTGAGCCCTATCCAGGTACACTCAAAAAGTAAACTTGTCTCTAGACTCTTCCAAGTGACGGTCTAAAGATAAACGAGTCAAAAACTCGTCTCAGTGACAAGGAAGCGGGTCTTCTAGCTGGAGATGGTAACCTGATAGGTTAGACAACTTTTGACTCATTTATTTCATGATAGTCACTTTGACGAGTCTGGAGACAAGTTTACCTTTTCAGTGCATATGGGGGTGGAATGGGATGGGAATGGGACCACCCTTATTGTGCTGAGGTTGTAAACACATTGTGACAGGCATCCCTACCAATATTGTGTGTATAATAAGGGCGTGTTGTTGTCTGAATGATGGAAAGAGGAAGTCAGTCATCAGGGAAGAAGGGAGATACTTACTGGAGAGATGTTTTTGGGGTATTCCACCTCAACAATTGAACATATATATGTGTATCCCCCCCCCCATTTTCTCCCTATGCTACTATATATATGGGTATGGCCAACAATGTAGGCTCACAACAGGCAGTCTGCATTGTTCCCCTGTCAGGGCACACACTGCCCAGCTTAGCAGGGTACAGCATTAGGGCTGCATTAGGGTTACATTGTTTTACCATCTGCAGACACTGTCCAGAGACCCTGGGGAAGGCATGGACTGCAGAATGTATGTAGTTGGACCATTCCTTACACAGCCTCTTCTGCGGGTATACAAGGTACCGGTGTCTAACACCATTTTGTAAGATATTCCCTGTGGATGTCATTACACGCTGGGGTGTAGAACCATGGCAGGACCCTTACCTAGGTGTGGACAGACAGGGTACTACATGTAGTCCTCCAGGGTGGGTGTGTCTGACACGAACCATGTGTGTAGATACTGGGGCCATCACCCTCCTACCCCATCCCAGCCCCCAGCCCCCAGCCTCCAGCCTCCAGCCTCCAGCCTCCAGCAGGGCACTCACTGCCCCCAGGGTCCACCCCAGACCCTACAACCTGCCGCATACCAGCATGCAGGCTATAGGCCAATGCAGCAAGAAAGGGCCACTTTACAGAAAAGTATTTTATAAAGTCTCTTTTGAAGTGTGACTGAAAAATACAACTAACATATTCCCAAAAATTCCTGAATTCTAATATCCACTATTAGAAAGATACAAATTGTCCTGTGAATCCTCTGATATGATATCTTTGCAAACACAGCAACCACGTTTCTGACGTACAATGTTATGAGGAAAAACATCAGTAAGCTGATGACGTTTCATCAATCAAAGAAGCAAAAAAAAAGCAAAAAAAAAGAAGCAATCTGCTAAAACCAACATGAACAGAACTCTATTATGAAAAAGTCGTCCTTTCTTGCTGCATTGGTCTACAGCAGCTCTAGCACTGCCAACATACACTATCTGTGTGCATGTAGCTGGATGCTGGACAGTGTCTCTTGGCTACCGACCACGCATTGATTATGTACATTGGCTACAGACTATGGGTCCAGAGATATAGGCTTGCCAGGTCTGCCTAAATGCATACAATCATTGAAAGTTAAATGATTAACAGAAATTCTGATATCCAAATTGCATACTACAAATGCTTAAGGTTTGCATAATATTCGCACCATATTTTATTCAAGCACAATATGTGATTATAAAAGCGTCAACTAGGACAAATGGGACTGCAGGCTGCAGCCGAGGAAGTACAGCCTGCAATACCATAAGAAAGCCTTTCTGACTCAATCTGAGGCTCTTTAATTTTTTCCCTGACAAAGTGCTTTACACAAAGACCATCTCAATATTATCAGGCCTAACCAATATTGGTAACCCCAGAGGTTGGTCTAGCCTTAGGCTTAGAGTTGCCTCTGCCTCCGTCTCCCAGGTTTCAAGTGTTGTAAGTAACGGGCCATGTCTGGTCACCCTGCGTCTAGCTGACCTACATCCGGGGTAGTGACTGAGTGGGAACTGATTAGACCTCACTGATAATCAGTGATTAGGAAAAGTAAGCTCTAATCTGTGCCATGCCCCGTCACACTCACTCTATACCAGATAGGGAGATAAGGATAGCATAATATTGTGAAGAGATGGAGGTGACAGCAAATACACATTCAAATACTAGTATACTATAAGCACTTGACACATACCCTCAGAGGGACACTGATATTTCTAATAATTCATGTATGATAGATAATAGGTGTATTGGTCATCGATTGGGGAAATGATACTTGAACGATAAAAAAGATAAAAATTCTTGAATAAGCCAAAATTCAAGTGTCTGTCTCAAGGTTTGTGTCCGACTCAAGGTGAATCTACCCTATATCAGAAATGACTTAGCCCCTTAGTGTAATTTGTACCTGTAGCAATGCTGAATTGGGGGGGGGGGGGGGGGGGGGGCAAAAACAGTAACACTATGTGTACAGATCTAACTATAGGGGGTATTACACGGTATAGTACTGGTATTCATCACCAGGGTCGTGGTTGTTTTATCACCGGAAGTAGGGCACCTTAACACCCCACACAGACCAGTAATTCACCTGACTACATTAATTGACATCTTTATAACCCTTTAAAGTCAGCATAGTACATAATATATACATGTACTTCAGTATTTCAACCTGTTATTTTTATGGCATGATGCATGCATGGACCTACTCGCCAGTGCTGCATTAGTGCATCATGCGACCATCTATAGAGTTGATACCTTCCCGGAGGATCAGCACGGTGTACTAGCGGAATTTCTCGCCGGCCCTGTATCGATGCATTGTGACATAAGTGAACCCAAAGCATTCTGGCGTCATATTGTAGGGGTTAACCTTTAAAGGGGTTAACCTTTAAAGAAATCCTTCATATTGACTCTAAGCATCCAAACTATGTGTTTGGCGTTGAATTGGTATAGAGTGTATACTGTATGTGTTGGGGCCGTGGGTGGTACAATGGTAGGAACCCCTATAGTTAAGGTATGGGGGTTAGTGGGGGCACATCAAACATGCTAAAAGGGACTTGTTTTGTGACTGATATCAATATTGTGATATGGTCTGTAGCATTCTACACCACTAGCCCTTTAAGGGCCGCATAGTGCTTTAATGTGCTATGTCCTTGGTCATCATGATGCATGAATGTAGCCCTGGTGAGTAAATATAACTCGCCAGGGTTGCATTCATGCATCATGCCGATCTGTCCGGAGGGTACCAATCCCTGTAGGGTCGGCATGATGCATTAATACAGCACTGGCGAGTTACTCCCCAGGGCTGCATTCATGCATAATGACGACAAAAGGCACTGCACATTAAAGGATAAATGCGGCCCTTAAAGGGTTAATCCTAACTATGTGTAGAGGGAGGGTCACGGTAGGACTAAGGTGTTTGGTACAATACAGTGCGGGGGTTCTAAGGTGTTTGGTAGAGACTTCAATGTGGTAAAGTGCCACTTAATTAATGTGGAAGAAAAGGGTCACACTCCATGAATGGGAGAAAGGAAGCAGCGAAAAGTCCTTGTGGCAATAAGGAAATGAGAAGATAATTAATAGCCATTAATAGAAGTTTAAAGTCCAAATCCCTATTCGTTCTGTCTTAGACACAAAAAGGGAAAAGGGGAATTGGCAATTCTACTTCTTTAATTTGTGGTGAGCAATCTTAAAAAATTAAAAATTCAAGAAATTAAAAAGGTATTGAGAGCAAAATCAAATACCATTGCAGATTCTCCTCCGGTCATTGGCTTGTTTTCGAATAATATACACGGAGTAATGACTATTACAGGGTCAAGTTTAGACCCTCCTTCTCTTATTTCCATCCCTTCCCTTTATGAAGGTATCAGCATTACCGGGTAGTTATGAAGACCTGAGGTGGAGAGTGAGTGTAGGGGTAGTGAGGCCTGTCAGTCCGTATTACAGACGCCGTGTTGTGTACAGACTGTTGACGTAGTGTGACGTAGGCAGACAGACGCTGGACGGACGCCTCACGCCTCACGTGACGTGTGTGACGTGTGTGTGACGTGCCGCACGTGCCTGACGTACACGTACACGTACCGTCACTCACGTAGATAGCTCCATGCTGGGGGCAGCAGGCCCAGTCTCTACTCCAACACGTTCACCGTGCGTCTTGGGGACTGGACATTAACTAGAGGAAGGGGGTGGGGGTTGGCAAAGAAATGCCATCCATTTTCAGCAAAAAAACAACAACCCATAAGGGCTAAATATAAGTTCAAGGGGGAGGGGTTAAACATATTGACCCTTCGAGAGACGGGGGAGGGGGGGGGGCGCAGACTCCTTTTCATCCCCCCCCCCCCCCCGATTAAATAATGGACACTCCCCTACATAGTTTTAACATGTCCACCCAACCCGTGCTAAATGTCTTTATCTCTGGTGGCGTTCTGGGTAAATCACCGTCCCCCATACCACGTAGATAATACCTACTGTGTACATCAGTTCTGGTATCTCACCTAATACCTCTCCTCCGAGCCAACCATGTCGTTTAGATAATGTGGCTATAGCTCACATATATGGGGTCATACTGAGAGCATCTGTAGGCATTTTGACCATATCCTACAGAAAAAAGGACTAGGGTAGATGGCCATATACCACGTAGATAAAACTCCTGGTGGGGGCACTAGGTCTACTAACCCTGCCCTACATAGACTTAACCTCGTGAATGGCCATTGACATACCAAATACATGGTCCAGCATCTCACCAAATACTGCTAGACTGAGCAAGCATACCTATACTCTAAAGTCTAAAGGGAAGACACTTGTGCACTTTACCGGTAATAGATAGCTGAGCTAAGCTCCATACACCGGGGTGGGTTTAGTAGGGTTGGTGTGTAGGTTCACCTGTAGATGGGGAAATACACAGGTAAATAGCTGGTCCTAATAACCTGGTCCTCAGACCACCCCCTGGATCCGCTACTGCAGTCTCTTGCTTCTGCTCCTGGTCCAATGTCGGCCCTGTCAAAACAGGGCCGACTCTAGGTTTATTCATGCAATTTTGAAGAGTTTTTCGTTTTTTTCCCATTTTTGGTGAATTTTAGGGTCTTCATAGAGGCTGGCTAGTACTTTCATGTTTTCAAAAAAAAAAGGTTTTAAAAAAAAGAGAAAAAAATCCTACCTACCGACCTTTCATTTTCTTTCCATCTTAGGGAGTGGTCATTTTTTGACAACATGGGGGGGGGGGGGATTGGTGGATTACGGGGGGGGGCCAAAAAAAATTGGACCCCTTGAAGGGGGGGACCAAAAAAATGTCCACCCCTACCGCGGGGGGACCAAAAAAATTTCGAACCCCTTGCGCGAAAATCCACCGACCCCCCCCCCCCCCCTGTTGTTAAAAAATGACCACTCCCTTACCCGAAACATACATTTTTTGGGCCTAAACTGAGCTATCTGCAGCCTATTCTGGAGCTTTCTGGAGGCAGAGATTCCGTCTGGGGTTCAGCCAGATTCCTGGTGTGCGGCATGCCGACATGGCGGCACCTACAAAACCCATCAGCGGCAACCAGAGCCGGGCAGCGGCCGGCCTGCTAATAACAGCACACGGGGGGGGGGGGGGGGGGGCAAGGGAATGATTTGCATTCTGGTAAAATGCCTTAAGGATATAGTAGCTACCTTTACATTCAAATATTGTTTCGGATGATCTGGTAAATTTAGTTAACACATTTTATAGATAACTTTTAACTTGTGCCCCCCCCCCCTGTACGCCCCACCCCCCAAGAAAAAGAAGAAAGAAAAGAGAATTCGGCTGGGCTAAAAAGAAAAGAAGGGTAGGCCGGGTTACCTGGGTACAACTCATGTTTACAGCCTAAATCCTGGCCTTGATACCGATATACACTGAAAATCCATAGGTTGAAAGGGTTAGTCAGTTCAGACTATCCTAGGTTGGTCATATGAGTGTTAGTCATAATGGCAAAGTTATATTCAAAAATGACTGAGGGGTCAGTCAGTAGTGGCTAACCTAGGTTCATCATTGGTGTGTTTTATTTGTATACCACTAGTTAGGGCCACCTGTCATGACCACCCAGTGGCTCCCCCTGGAAATAAAAAGACTAAGGTGGGTTGGTCAGTACTGACCGACCTGACAATAATAACTGACCTAGGTTGGTTGTATAGGGAGCCAAAAAATGCCTAACTAGGTTAGCCACTAGTGACTGAGAGGTTGGGCGTATAGGGAGCCTAGGAATATCAGTGTAGGAGGGGCGTGGGTGTGGGGGGGGGGGGGGGGGGTGGGGATAAGGTAGCACAACGTGCATGAATGCAGAACATGTTGGGGAAGGGAGGAATGCACGTGGCAGAAAGCATGAGACAAGACTGCGCGCTTGTCCATACCACTGGGGTTACATGGGGGCATACCCCTCTAAATTACCACAGAACATGCCATGAGTGTAAATGACATGAATAAACAACTGACAAGCTATGTATAATCTATACAGTCATGAGAATTCATGAAATTCACCAGAGTTTTTAGACCAACTTGGTGGAAATATTAGAAATACCCCCTCCCCGGGACCCCCTCAGATTCTAACCCACATCTGTTCAGTGAGACGGTTCAATAGGTCCTAATGAAGATGCCCACGTACAATAGCGTGCTGTGGTTTTACTACCCCTGTGGGAATATCTTTTTGTCAGTAAATACCTTTTTAGTAATAGGCTTTAGGCATTGTCTGTAAGTGAAACAATCAGATTGAATTGTTTGACTTTCAACAAAAACTCCTCCCCATGGGGTGATGAGGGGCTTTGGGGGATCTTATTAGTGCCACCTACAAATAAAGGTATTAACGGTTTAACTCGAAGTTTGTGTCAAGGAGCCTAACCCGGGGCCTAACCCTCGACGCCCTCCTGGGACGTGACAAGGACGAGGGGGGGGGGGGGGGTCACATACATTGCACTTATAAACAAAAGACAGGGGCCTTAATTCTCCTTTATCCGTCCACAGAATGATTGAAGCAGTGCCCGCGACAGCTGTTACTCCAGAGGTTAGCATATGGGCAAATGTGGTCTCTGTAGGAAATCATTAACATTCTTTCAAACAAAGGTATTGGTTTTAATTATAGTTTAAATGTGTCCCTGAGGGAATTGCCCCAGGTGGAACTTAATGATACGTCTATAATATCGTTTTGTTTGGAAGCTACCCCGGTTCAAAGAATGTACATGTCTGTAGTAGAACCACAAAGAAACTGTGCTGAGGGTCCACGTCTGTGTAGGAAACTGGCTTTAGTTAGTTTAGTAGGAAAAATCAACAACGCAGGCAACATTACGAGACTTTTCCTACTTTTGCAGGAATTCCTACTTTTTGACTGGACTTTCTGTATTGAATCAAATTAATTTCCTACGGAAAATCGACCAAAAATGTTCAAGAATTTCCTGCTTTTTATCAACCAG